>PPHD01003294.1:0-32052 GCA_002909625.1 Bambusicola thoracicus | reverse complement strand
CCAGCTGTGAGCGGTCAGGCAAGGGGCAGTTGTTTCTGACGCAGTTGCAGCTGGAAGATAATGTGTGCGTGCTGACTGATCAATGCTGAGTACGCTGGCTGTAGTGGTGTGGTCATTTTTCATGTTCTGTGGCTGATCTCATGGATAGCTAATGGCAGATTTGTGAGGAGATGCTGATGGTCATGGGATGGCTTTGAGGAAGATCTCAGAAAAGGATTTCTTTTCTCACACTGCCCAAAACACGTGTGACAGCCTTTGTATGTGGGTGCAGTGGAACAAGAAGGGTGATTCAGCACTGTGTGTGTCTTGGTTATTTGAAGCGTGCCGCTTTACCTACAGCCAATGGAAACAATGTCAAGGTGAGCTGAGTGGAGATACTGCTAAGCAAATATAAGGTAAAAAGAGAATTTACAAGGGCTGTTGTGAAAAGCTTCAAAGAAATGGATTTATACTTACCAAGTGTATCTCTGAAAAGTAGAAGTGAAACCAGATGACTGTGTTTCTTTTGGTTGTTTTATTCATTATCTGATGTTTCATCTCCTACTACCCTACATTTAACCAGACCTGGGTGTTTGCTTACACGGTTCCTCTAGGACATCAGTGACATTGTTTGTTACCAACTGGCTCTGTTTATTACTCTTCCCTGTTCTAAGTGAGCATAGAAAAGGACCGGAGGCACAAAGCCATTGCCCTGGAGCAAAGTGGGCACAGCCTTTCATTTTCTTCCCACTGTTGGTCAGCTTTGGGGACCCTGCTGGGCATTGCCCCCACAGCCCTGAGCTGAGGGAGACGCAGCTGCTCTCTTGGGCAAATTGTTTTGTCTCTCCATGGAATCTCAGCTTGGCCAGTTATGTGCTAAGAATGTGAATAATTTTGCTGCGGCTGCTTTACATGTAAAAAGCCTGACCTTCAGATATTTTATCTGGTCAGATTTTTTTTCTTTCCCTCTCCCTTTTTTGCCTCTAGCACTGTTAAGGGATGAGTTTTATCTTGCAACTGCGGGAAGCTGCAGTGATTGGTAGTCACACAGAGCATTTAGACAGTTGAGGGATATTTCTATCTTTAAGCAGTAGTCAGTGGTGAGTAGCTGTTGCTTTCAGACCCATAGCTGTATACATGCATTTGATAGAGTGAGTAAAACTAAGCGACCTCTGTAATGTGTCTCATGAGTTCCCTAATGCTGTGCAATTGGAGCGTATTGCAATGCAAAGTTGAGTGTACTGATTTTCAGGTCTTAAAGCATTGAATGCCTTTTTCATATTTTTGAATGAGATTTTAAAAAGAGAAAATTCCAATTAATGAATAAAGATCCAAAATACCAGCAAATTCTAAAGCCATATTATGTGTAAAAAGTCCAGCATGCATCTTCCCACTCTTTGGGCAATAAAAATGCTGAGCAGTCTTGCCTAACACACTTGAATTCTGTGCTGGTGTGTATTTGTCTGTACTGAAAAATATGAGGAATCTTGAGATAAAAGCCAGATGTTTTGTCAGTTACGTGAGGCTCCTGCCTTGCATTGGGAGGCTGAGAGAGGAAGGAAAGAAACACTTCTCACAGTGTTTCTTGGATTGTGTTTTTTCTCTCTGCATGTGTGTTACTGCAGGATATCAGATGGGGTCCTGTTGGAGTCCCATTGTGGTACAAATGCTCAAAGGAGAGAGCAGTTCAGTGGCCATGTATTCCAGCCTGGTATCCTGGTGGTTTTATAGTTCTGTTAGGGTATTCCTAGGAGAAAAATTAAGGGCAAAACAAGAGTTTATGAGACAACACTTGAAAGTTCTGGTGTTTTTAAACTGAATAAAACTGCAAAGTCGCAAGAGAAGGAGAGAGAGGAGTGCACTCTCTAAGTGATAAAATCTTCAGAAATACAAGGAAATTTGTAATGCCTTAAGTAGGCAGCACTCAGTAAATCTGCCATAGGCCCCATTAACGAGGATGGGTGCAGAATTCAGTCTGTCGAGCTGGATATGGAGAAATGCTGTAAGCAGTACTAATGCATTTCAAATGTGCAGCTCCAAATGACATTCTGGGGAGCAACTGAGTTTGGCAGTGCTAAAAGCTCTTCCAGTCTTTGACACAATTCCCTTCAGTGCTCTGGGGCTTTATTCCTTAACAACAAAGCTCATAACTCATTTTGCTGGAGCTGAATACCCAGCTGACAAGTCCCTTGTATCGTGTTTGGCTAAGAAATCATTTGCAAGCTCTGTGAATATTTGTAAAAATCCTTTTACACATAACTCAAGATGTATCCCCAGTAGAAGGAAGAGCCATGAGAACCACTCATTTTAGAGTCTGTGGCCACTGAAAAGAAATGCTTTCATATACAAATAGCATCACCGTAAATGGAATGCCAGCCAATGCATTTTGGGCTAACATGAGCAATAAAATTAGCAAACACATCACTTGCTGCTAATGAAGGGGAATAAGCTCATCATGAAACCTTCACTGAACTGCTATTCTATCCAGCTTGATTTACTTGCCCTGATAGGGTAAAAAACCTGCTGTCCCAGAAGGACGTGGGAGCTGCTGGGAAGGAGACGTGGTGGTGTTCTGACTGCTCAGACCGTGATGGGCAGCTCTGGGGGGAGTAGGGACAGCCTGCCCTTCCTACAGCAAGTGGGCCTGCTTGTCAGGCAGCCTGTCTGGGAGGGAGAGCCTGAACAGAGATTGCTGTTAACTGGAAAGGGTTTATACAGCCTTTTTTAAATAGCAGCTGGTCCTGGCACAGCAAGATGCTGCTTTTGCTGGAACTACCATTTTAATACATAGAATAATGGAATAATATAGGTTGAAAAAGTCCATGAAGTTTATCAAGCCCAACTGTCCACTCATCCCCACCATGCCCACTAACCACATCTCTCAGTACCACATCCTCATGTTTCTCAAACACCTCTAGGAATGGTGACTCCACCACCTCCCTGGCCAGCCTGTGCCAATGCCTCACTGCTATTTCAGAGAAGAAATTATTCTTACTGTCAAATGTGAACCTTCCCTGGTGCAACTTAAGGCCATTTACCTCTCTTCCTATCACTGTTATCTGGGGGAAGAGGCTGACACCCACCTTGCCACAGCCTCCTTTCAGGCAGTTGCAGAGAGCAGTAAGGTCTCCCTGAGCATCTTCTGGACTGAATAATCCCAGTTCCCTCAGGCACTCCCCATAAGCCTTGTGCTCCAGACCCTTCACAGCTCTGTTGCCCTTCTCTGTATGCACTCCAGGGCCTCAGTGTCATCTTGTAGTGAGGGGCCCAAAACTGAACACAGTACTTGAGGTGCAGCCTCACCAGAGCTGAGTACAGGGGGATGATCCCCTCCCTGCTCCTGCTGGCTGCACTATTTCTTACGCAGGCAAAGATGCCATTAGCCATCTTGGCCACCTGGGCATACTGCTGGTTCATGTTATGAAACGATGAATCCAAAGGAAGGGTTCAAATGGCAAAAGAGCATTTGAAGATTCTTGCACTGTGTTTGTTTTCTTCCTTGTTATAAGACTTTAAAGCCTGATCTTGTTTGCTAATGACTTTTAATACAGCCTGGCAGTCCCCCCAGTCCTGCTGCTGAAGGACTCTGAAGGTTGCTCATGTGTCAACTTTCCTGCTGGAAGAAAGGAAGTGGAAGTTGGGGCTAGGAAGTGCTGTGTTGAAAGCTTTAGGAACTTCAGTCAAAATGAGGCTGACGACAAGCTGTCTGCTTCTCTGCCCTGCACAAAAGGTTCAGTGGTTGACTCTTTGGTGAGGTGTCAATGGGCTGCTTGTTCTTCGAGTGCTAACTGGGAACCTCAGAGCTGGCCCAGCACTAGATTTGGTACTGAAAGGGGCTGGCATTTGTGCTGGCGCCTCTTTCTGTTCAGAAATGGGAACAGGAACCTGGATGGGGTTTTCATGGTATAGTTTGGGATACGTGATGCTTCATGGCTGGGGACAACTTGTGTGTTTATACTTAAATTTATTTTCTAGTTGCTCTCTGTTTCCTTTTTTTTCAGAATTCTATGGCTATTCTAAGGTGTTGTGTTACTTCTGCAGCGTTGAACCTGAGGGACAGTGGGTTGGAGTGACTCCTTGCAGCCAGAGAGACTCGAGAGCCTCATTGGTGTATGGCTGAGAGCTGTGGGACAGAGCAGCAGTCAGCACAGAGCCTGCAGCCAAGGAGGACAGGAGGGATCTGGAGCTGGGAACCTGCTGCATGCCCTGTCCAGTTCCCTGCTCATGTGCCAAAGTGGTGTCATTTTGAAGAAGTAAAATAACAGCTTAGGAAAGGTGCTGTGAGCCTACAGTTGCGTGTGTGTGAAGCAACTATGGTCTTCCATCCTCTATGATATAAACCTGCCAATGCAATAATTTATTAACTGCTATTTATATAACGTATCTTGTCCTGAGTACAGGATTTCTGATTTAGCGCATAATAATGCTTCTGATTTGAGTTCCTTCTGCTCCAGCGCTGAGTAAAGAGAGATTTAAAGAACTTTCTGTTGATGAATCGGTCATGGGTCGCTTGGTTAGACCGAGCTCTGAATAGTTGGAATAGCTCTCTAGTGAGTGGACCCAGAGTAATGAGGAACAGCTATGGCTGCATATACAATTGTTTGTTCTGCTTTAAATTAGAAATCTCTTTCAGAATAGGATTCTCCCCTTGTGTCTGTGTAGGGCTCAGCACCGTGTGGAAGACTGTGGGTGTTATCGCAGAAAGGACTTGGTGCGGATAGAAGATGAGATCTGTAGCACAGTGAAAACATACAAATATGTGCTTCTCCACTGCCGTTAATGCAAGTCTGGCTTGTGAATTTAGCATGGAGGTGATCCTGTCCTACTGTGTGTGTTCAAACTGTGCGCTCTGCATGTGCATCCCTCAGTTCTCTGTGCGACCTGCAGCAAGGCATGTTTTCTAGGATTGGGCCTTTCTGCACTTGCAAAGACGTTCCTGTTGCCTGTCACCATCGGCAGAGCTTGAACCTTTGCTCCTCCCTAAGCTGGTATATGACAGATGCCTGCAGGAGAGGGCGTTGGCAAATACATGAGCGTGGCAGCTCCTCTGTGGGTGCTGCCAGTGTCTCTTGTTCTACTGGATGCCTAAGGGAAACGAGATTTCTCCCAGCACAGGTGTGGTTTTGGCCAGAGCAGGAAGGAGAGTAGGCACTGCCATGCCCTTCAGGTCCAAAGCCAAGCTGCATGTGCCATGGGGCTGGCTGCTCCCTGCTGCCCTCCACTCCCTTCCACCTCGGCTCTGTTCATGCTTTCCAGTCTGCTCACCATAAATATCCAAAAACAAGTGGCATTCGTGATAGCTTTGGATTATTCTCACTCCCTTTTCATTACTGCATTAATGCAGTGATCACTCTTTCCTTGCCTGTTTTTAGTTGTTTTTTCTGGGCAGTTCGTGTGACTTCCAGGTTTGTTTTTCAGGGCAGCACCTCTCAGTTTCCTGTAGGCCTTCCTGTTACCGTGTTCTTTTCAGAGTGCTCAACATGCTACCACACATTCTGTGCATTAGGTAGAGTAGATGTGCTATGTCCTGTGGCTTCAAGGATGGAGGCAGTCTTGCAGGGTGGGTTTGTATGGTAGCAGTATGAAGATTTCTGTCCTGGGACCCAGGAATGTTGTCACATCAGCACTCCAACAGCTTTTGTGCCTACTACTGCAAGTTGAACCCTTTGGGCTTGTTCCCTTACTTCTATTTAATCTTAAATTATCACAGTGCTGCAAGAGAAACCAGAACAGGACCCTGTTCTACTGCGGGCTGTGCAAACACAGGTTAGTTAAGGAGCCTGCAGGTGACTGTCTGAATCAAGACTAGAAGAGTTAGAAAGGCATGAGCAGTGGGGTGGTGGTGAATGTCATAGTAGTTCTATTTCTGGTGTTTTTTCTTCCGATAAGATGTTTACCAGAACCCTGTATCATTTCCTAAATTCTCCGTCTGTTTTTTGGGCATACTCCCTTTGTTAGTTCTTCAAATATATGGAAATACTATTTTAAAACTTTCTTGTTAAAGTTGTTTCTTACCTGTAAAACCCTGTTCTTAACTTACTGCTCAGGATTTTTTCACGTGCTGATTTGGTTTAACTTAGTGAGTCTTGTATTTCATCACCTACCCATATTTTCGTCCAGCCCTCAGTACTTTATGTACCCGAGGTTGTCTGTTCAAAAACATTCTGACAGTACAAATTGAGAACATACAGTAGGTGCAGAGCAGGGCTGGAGTGGCCTACCAAAATAATGGATGACTTTAAGGGCTGAAGTACTGCTTGAAATGGGCATAAACTGGAGAGCACAAAGGGCAGAATCTCCAAGCAAGGACTGAAAGCCAGGAGTAAAGCCCCAAAGTCAGACTTCCTCTGCTGAGGTCAACAAAGAAAATGAATGACTTTGCCTCCAAAGGAACATCACCACCATCTGCATCTTACTCAGAGTGGTGTGTGCAGCTCTTATCAAAAACCATGTTCCAGTCTGATCTTCCTTGATACAGAGAAGAGCTGCTGCAGTGATAAAGAGAGCAGAGAGCCTGCTTTACAAGAGAAAACCAAAGGAATGTGGTTTGTTTAACCCAGGAGGCCAACCTGCAACCCTCGGGATGAGAGGGGGTTCATTCCCAATAGATAACAGCAGAGCTTTTGAAGTTAAAAGATACTCAAAACTAAAGGTGGGGGGGAATAACTGACCATGTGAAATCGAGGTTGAAAATAGAGGAAGGTGTACAGCCAGCAAAGCAGCGTAACTGTGAAGAGCTTCCTAACGGAGTGGTGGAGGCAGAAAAATCTTGGCTGGCTGTGAGGTAGATTCCCCTTCTGAATGGTTTGCATGGACTATGAAGGGGCTAAGTGCCATGTCAGACAAGTAGGCACTCAGTAGGTCTTCTTTGCCTGTGCTGTTGTTCTCCTGCTACTTTGATACCCTAAAACTGAAGATCTCTAGTGATTCTCAGGATAGATATTTAGTTACATGTCTAGAATGTTTCAATTAGGGTTTTAGTCAAGCATGGGAATTTGTGAGCAAGATGAAGCCCCTGCTGCCAGCAACCTGAAATCAGGCAAAGCCAAAGAAGAGTATAAAGTTGGATGAAGTGTCCAAGTGGAGAGCAATTGCAGATAAGGAATATTAAAAAAATAGAGTTCTCTGTACTGTAGAGCTGCAGTAATTCCAACAGAGTGTATTGTACACATTATTTCCTGAATTTCTCAGTTTTTGCACGTTTAAAATCATGAATGAAATTTCTTACAGTGGTGGGCTATCTCCGAAAGGTTCGTAGTCAATTCTGGAGCATGCCTTTTGGCATGAGCCTGATTTTTCTCCCTTCCGGAGGGAACCTGTATCTGTTTCCTGCATCTGTTGCCCATCCTTCATTGTGAATGGAAAGTGAGTAATTAATTTTTAGTTGTTGTTAGCAATTAATTGCCCTTGCCAAATTTTGGAGGACCTATTGTCTCCTTCAGACACAGTGTTCTTGGGAAAAGGTCTTACTTATTGTAACCTCTTGAGCAGTCTTCACTTGGCTGATAAATACGTCTTGGCAACTGGGAGCCTTCTGAATGAAAAATGTTGCTGGACAACCCTGTAGTAGAGCAAGAACGCTCACCACTGCCAGTGCTGGTGGAGCGTGGCCAGGCAGGAGGGTAAAGCAGAGGAAGCCTTTCACGTTGTCTGTGAAGCACTGAGAGAGGTGCAGTCTCTTTGTGCACATGTCCAAATATCTGTTTACCATCAAACAAGGATTTTCCCTGTTGAGCATCTGAGCTGAAAGGTGTCTTTCCTTCTAACAACATCCTGAAATGGCTTGGCAAGCTGCCTTCTGCAGACACAGGAATGGGGAAATTGCTGAGCACGCTGGCCGTGTAGCTCTCTGGTTTGGGTGGCTGCTGGAGGCTCTAGCTGGGAAGCAGCTCCTCTCCCATTTCTCTCTGTGAACCCACCAATTCGGAGTTTTGCAGAGCCGCCTCAGTCCGCAAAGGCTACATTGGTAACTTTGTAGTTCTTGGCCTGACGCTGGTTTTCCATTAGGTCTGTCCTGAACCACAACTAACCACTGAAACCTCATTTTAATATTGCAGTTGTAACATTAATGATAAAGTTATCAGTTGTTTGTAACATCACATTTTCCTTTTGTAGCTGTTTTTTCTTCTTCTCACCAACAGCAGTATCTAGAGGCAAAGAGGTGCATAGAAGGCTTGCACAGAGAGATGTTTGAATCCTCAAAGGGGAATACACAGAATGCAAAGAATGAGCTGGAGTTGGGACTGCTCTGTTCCGTGGTGGTTTGGGTGCACGCTGCCAGGGCTCATGTTTGTGCTTGGAGCCTGACAGTGCAGAACGAAGCCAGCGCCTGGGTTTCTCAGCAGTGCTGCAACTGACAGCACTTGGCCCGCTGAAAGGGAAACGAGGAGAAACAGAGGGCCTGGAGCAGTGTACCTTGCAGTTAATGGAAACCTTTGTTGACCTCAGTGGGAGGTGGATTTGGTCCTGTGCCTACTTGAATGTTTTGGCATTAGATACAGTTCCAAATGGATTTTTTTTTTCATGTCTCATTTCTGGTCTTTTCTCCCTACTGTTTCTAAAATGCACTTACCTTGCAGTGATAACATTGAGACAGCTCCGGCTGTGTCAGTATAGCTGTGCACATTTCTCCCTGCCCAGTGTCTGTCATGTTGTATCCCAGCCTTTCTGTTGTTTCCAGTGTCAGTCTGCAAACTTGTGGCATTGATTTCTGTCCTTCCTGAACCCATTCTGCTCCTTTTTGCAAACACCTTCTATCTCACTTAAATCTCAACCCCCAACCTCCAGCTTTCCCATAAATGTAGTTGTCGATGCTATTTAATTCATTTTCTGCACTGCTTCCCCTCCTTTTCTACATGAGATTGTTATTTTTTGTTGGTCAACCCCCATATGCTTAGAGCTGATGCAAGCCTTCAGGGGACTGACCTCATGAACAGAGGTTGTGTGTGTCTCATGATATCTGTGGGGGGAAAAGGCCAAGGCTATGGGACTTGGGGAATACAGGTGCTCTATTGAACCATTGCATTTTTTCAGCAGCGATGTAAATGCTGAGCAGACAGGGTCAGTGATGAGGAAACCCTTCTGAGAGCCGGATCTGACTCATGAGGACGAGAGGCAGAGAGCTGGCGTACTGGGCTGCTGTCCACACAATGGGCTGCAAGGGCGAGACTGTCAGTGACACATCCACCAGTCGCAAGCTCTTGCTGGCTCTCTCAGGTTAACATACGGTCTGTTCTGAAACGTTCTGGGCTTTTCCCTCCCATTATTCCCGCTGAAATTTAGATATGAATCCCCTGTTATTCCTGCTAAAGGTAGAACACACAGCTGTGAGCAAACTGCTGTTGTTTTAATGCTGCTATTCTTCTGACAGTGGCAGTGGCACAAGAGGAGAACTGTAGTGCTAGTATAGGAGGGAAGATCTGTTTTCAGAGGTATTATCATTATGGTGGTGATAAAAGGCATACCTTCTTTAGCCTCTCTAAATTCTATAGAGCTATTGTATGTAAGATGGAGAGAAGTGCATTATGTAGACTTTTATCAATGGTTAAGGTAATTGTTTACCAGACGTTTATTCTCTTGGTATCCCATAGCAGACAAAACCAAAACAGCTCAAGATCCAGCTCGAACACCTTGTTGTGTATTGAGAGCATTTGATTTTGGGGCAATTGAAGACTTGTGATCTAAGCTGGTGTCAGTGGGCGGTGTGCTAGCAGCCAGAGCCCCTTGATGGTGAGAATGCTGAGCACTAACATACAGATTTGTTAATGCTTGAGAAATGTATCCAGAAGAATAAAGAAGAAAGGGGAAAAAACATTGTGGGAAATTCTTTCCTTCATGCATAATAGCTTTTGTTGTTTTAGAATTGCACTTAGTAATGTGTTGATGCCAGTGAAATATTTCAGCTATAGGAAATGT
Organism: Bambusicola thoracicus; assembly: GCA_002909625.1. Lineage (NCBI taxonomy): Eukaryota > Metazoa > Chordata > Aves > Galliformes > Phasianidae > Bambusicola > Bambusicola thoracicus. The sequence continues at coordinate 22,158 of PPHD01003294.1, read as the reverse complement.
GAAACCAACTACTGCCTTTCTATGAATTATGAGTCATAAATTGTATGAAAAATATTTAAACTTGCTATAGCTATTCCCCAAGTAGAACCTCTGAGTAATGGAGAAAATACTTCCATTCTGGGGGGAGTAGCGGGGGACTGAGCTAAGCGAAACTAAATGCCAAGTGCCAGCATGTGGCTTTGTGCTAAGTGTGAATTAGTGTCATCTGAGACCATCCTCCATTGTGAGGTAAACAGTGAGTGAGAATGTAACACGAACTTGCACTTGAGCCAAGCAAAGCTCTTTGCTCCAGATGATAAGAAAAGGGGCACATGTGCTGAGGCTACCTGCATGCAATCCGGTGCGCAGCCCTGCCCTGTGGGAAAGCTGGGTGTTTGCAGTGCTTTACCAATGCAGCAGGCACATCTGCAGCCAGCAAGCCAAGCCAAGCAGGCACAAACTCCCATCTGGTTCAGTGCCTGTGGGCAGGTCTCGATGGCAGAATCACAGAACCATAGAAACATGAAGACTAGAAAGGACCTTCAAGATCATCTAGCCCAGCCATCCACCTTCCACTGGTATTTCCCCACTAAACCGTGTCCCTCGTCCGCTCCCCACAAGACCTGTGCTCCAGTTCCCTCACAGCTCTGTTGCCCTTCTCTGAACATGCTCCATGGCCTTAATGTCTGTCTTGTAGTGAGGGTCCAAAACTGAATGCAGTACTCGAGGTGCAGCCTCACCAGAGCTGAGTACAGAGGGATGATCACCTCCCTGCTCCTGCTGGCTGTGCTATTGCTGATACAAGCCAGGATGCTGTTGGCCTTCTTGGCTGCCTGGTCACACTGATGGCTCATGTTCAGCCAAGTGTTGACCAGCACCCCCAGGTCCTTTTCCTCAACACAGTCTTCCAGCTACTCTACACCAAACCTCTAGCATTGCCTGGAGTTGTTGAGCCAAAGTGCAGGACCTAGCACTTGGACTTGTTGAACATCATCCTGTTGGCCTAAGCCCAAGCTATCCAGCCTGTCCAGATCCCTCTGTAGAGCCTTCCTACCCCCAGGCAGGTTGACACTTCCTCCCAACTTGGTGTCATCTGCAAACATACGGAGGGTGCACTCAGTCCCTTCATCCAGGTCATCAATAAGGATATTAAACAAGACAGACCGCCCTAAAATGGCGATAAGGTGGCAAGATAGTGAGCTTTGCAGGCAATTCCTTGATGGTAACATTTCTTTCATGCAAATTCTGCTGTGTAAGAGCTAATGGTCCTGTTCAAATTAGTCTTCTAATCATCTGTCACCAAAGATGAGTTTATCTCCTGTTATTTCTGTCTTATAAATTGCCTTCTGGAAGTAATTATGGAAGTACCTGGAAGTTCTCAGCAACTACTTTAGACAAGTTAATCTGACTTTTTGATGGCTGAAGTTCAATGCTATGACTTCAAGCTGGATTTCAGTTTCTCCACCATTTCAGAAAAGACCTTGTGGCCCTGTGAGGATTTGCAAACTTTCCTTTACAGTCAAAGGAGAGTCACTGTTGAAATCTTTTGTATATACCTGAGCCATAAATAAGTGTATAAACAAACTCCAGGAGAGTGGTTTCCTGGCTGGAGAGCAGGGGACGCTAACAGTGATTATGATGGAGTAGTTCAACTGGAGTGTTTAATTTTGCCCAGTTTTATTTTTATGCCTGGCACCCATACTAATTTTTCATTAATGACTGCGTGCCTAATAAAATGCAGATAGAAAGGCCAATAATATGAAATACAGCTTAATGTTCTAGTTGTTTACCACGTAGATAGTGAGCAGTACTGCAAAGACCTGTCTTCCCCAATGGCTCTAGTGGGGCCAGGATTTGCCCAGGATAGATCAGTCCCTGCCTACTTAGCTTTTGTGGTGTTTGGGGAAGTTCAGAGTTATACACACTGTACAGAGAGATGCTAGCGTGATTGAGAGACATGCTTTCAAATACCAAAAGCCAAGTATTTCCTGCTGTTTCACACTAAGTCAAACTATGCTAACTTTTCCAGATCTGGAATTTGAGTAGGTTGAAGTTGGTGGGTTCTTTTATTAGTTGTATGGGGTAAACGAGTGTTTTCAAAATGTGAGTCCATTTGACTTCAGACAGCAGTTATCAGGTGTAAATGACAAAGAGTTTCTGTAAGTTTAAGACAGCTTACTGCTTTTTAGCTTGCAGTAAAATGCTGGGGCTTTGTCTCAGTGTGATTCAGTTTGTATTTGCTTTACACAGGAGATGGCTGTGCGGGCGCTGAAGCAGACGGGTAGCAGAAGTATTGAAGCAGCTCTGGAATACATCAGTAAGATGGGCTACTTGGATCCTAGAAACGAGCAGATAGTACGCGTAATTAAGCAGACCTCACCAGGTAAGGACGAAGTTTTCTTTAAGCTGTTCTTTCTTGCAATAAGCTAGTTTTTGAGCAAACTTGTTGCTGTTAAGAAGGGGATTGGCCGTGTCCAACAGTAGTCTTGCAGAAGGTGGTTATGTTCAGCTGGGCTGCAAGCTGAGCACAGCTCACCTGCTTCGCAACAACCGTCTGCATGCACATTCATACTCCTCCTTCCTAAACACAAAGCTGTCTGTCCGTCAGTACAAGTCATCTCAACCATCTCGAGTCTACCATGAGGTAAAAGCTTGCACATAAATAATCGCTGTGGAGCTGTGAAGCTCACTTCCCAGGAAGTCCTTCATGTTAGCATCCTTGTGAGTAGAGTGCAGAAATAGATTAGGCCAAGGTGGCAGAACCTTTTCACTCATTCCTGCTAGTCTGTTTCAGCTCTGTCCCATATAAATTAAATGGGAGAATTTGGGCCCTGTGTGTGCCCAATCAGCAGATGTCAAAGATAACGTACATCTCTTTTAAAAGGGTTAAAAAGTATTTCCAGGCAAAAAACTTTAATTGTTCCATTGTTGGTTTTGCTTTCTAAATGTTCCGATACATGCAGCTGCTTTGAGTCCTTAACCTTTTGAGCAGATCTCCCTTTACTTTTAGCTACATAGAATGCAAAACTTAAATATCATGCAAATGATGTTTGCTTGCCTATGGTGCAACAGAACCATACTGATCTGTTTGATGTTGCATTGTTTGTGCAAGGATAGCACAGGTCTCTTGCAGCTGATTGGGAAGCATATAATGCTGCCTGGGAACTTTCCATTTGCGATTGAGGAATGTAAAACTCACACTTCTGAATTCCATGTATTGATATATGGAAATAGATTTCTCACATTTCTCATTTTAGTCCTACTTTAATAGTAAAGCTCATGAGTTTTAGCATACCATCAAGACTTAAAAATTAGTAGATGTTTCTTTTGGACAGAGACTGTGTATAAAAAGAGTTGATGCCATGAGTACAGTTAATGAATCTTACAGAATATACGTAGAACACTCCACAGGCAAGAGATGGTTGTAACCCTGTTGGCTGGGAATGTGTGGGGGGAAAAAATCAGCAGCAACTAGTATATTGGGTATCTTCACAGTTCCAGATATTCCTTAGACAGATCAGAGCAGACTTACTGGTCTACAGGTCTAGGAGGTGGAGGTCACACCTCTCCTTACATCAGCAAGACTTTTTGCGCAGCTGAAGAATGTATCCAGAAGAGGACAGTTATTGCTGCTGCTTTCCTCCATGGCCTCTGATGGGAGAAAACAAAGTCAGTTTGTCCCTGAGGCTCCAAATGATTCCTGATGATGTAGATGACAAAAGGGTCATGTGGCTGCCTTCCACATCCAGCCCAGAGCACCACTTCTTAGAATTCTTTGGATTGCCACAGCCTTATCAGTGCATCTCATTGTGTTCTGGCAGATCAGCTTCCAGGGAGTAGTTAGAAGTACAGCCTTGGAAGTGTGCCCTTATGTTACTGCAGGAAAAAACTGCTGCTGATTATAGATTACACTTGAAAGAATGTTGATAATTTGTCCAACTTCATTTAATTTCAAATCATCGCATTGTTTATGAAGCATCATTTAGTATGGGCACAGCCTCTTCAGTGTGCAGAAATGCTGCATAGGCCTGGCTTAATGTTGTGCATATCTTGTGAGTTTGTGTGTATGCAGGTGAGGAGTCTGCAGCAGTGCATAAGGCTGCTGCACCTGGCCCAGCTGGGACACACTGTAAGGCAAATAAGCTTGCAGTTCAGCAGTCCAGCCTGTTAGCACAGTATGACTGCGCTTACGGACCTTGTGAAATCAAGATTTAAAAGGAAATTGTTCAAGCATACATGGGCCAAGTCCTACGATTTGTGAAAGTTAAAGAACCAGAGGGGGAACAAAAAGCCAGCACAGAGTATCTATTTTTTTCAGTACCTGCAGTTTGTCTGAAGATGAGAGAACTGATGAAAAGTCCCATTAACACTTCCAGCACAGGAATGCTGGTATCTTGTCCCTGCAGTCCTTCAAGCTGAGATTAGCATGTTGACACACTGAAAGACTGGCCTTCCAAACAGCAGGAAAATGAGTAATTTGAGGGGACATTCTTTGCTCAACACATTGGAAAGAGGGCAGGATAAGCTGCATTACACCTTTGTTGTAAATGAAGTAGAGCAAGAAACAAGGATGTTTGAGGAGCATTGTGGAACAGAGAGATGCAAACAGATCCCCAGCATGAGCAGTGAGCTCACTGTAGAGAAGGAAGCGGAATGATTACCTGGTAGCTTAAAGCAATGTGGATCTCAAGTTGTACTGACAGTGCTTCAGGGAGCTTTTTTCCCCATTTGTGCTGCGCAAACCCCCCTGCTCTGTAGCTTCCTCCTGTCTGTGAGCAATGACCAGCAATTTAAAAGCTGGTCCAGCTTTAAAAACCAGGCTGAAGTGTAATCTGATGACTTCACAGTAAAGGAATTTGTGCTTCTATTCTGATGATTTGTTAGAACTCCCTGATGATTCCTGCCATGGTCAGTGTTGTGAGCCAGTAGCTTGTTATTGGTAGTAATACTTGGCACCTATCACTTTGATTGTTGAGAGAGCTTAATTTAGGTTTTGGGAGGTAGGGGTTTTTTTTGTTTGTTTTTTGTTTTGTAACACATAATCCCTAGAGTGTGTGCATGTGTATGGATAGGTGGATGAGTAATGCAAAGTAATTGCTTCACCTGAATTGTTTCCTAATATTCTTCTGTGTTCTTTTTATAAAGGAAAGGGTATTGTGCCAAATAACGTAACCCGCAGGCCAAGCTTCGAAGGATCAAGCGAATCTTTTCCGTCCTACCATCAGATCAGTAATGCAGCCTATGAAGGGACAGGCTTTGCAGCAGAAGGTGCAAATATGCTAACTGAAGTTCCACGGCCATACATGGACTATTTAATCTCCGCTTCGCAGTCTACCGCTATGAATGCACCTGTCCAGCGACCCTCTGGTGTAGGCACTCACAGCACACCGACAAGCCATCAGCAGAAAACATATCCTGCAAATATTGAGTCTTCTGTGATTAATTATCCCGTGTCTAATCACAGCAGCCCAGCCTTGCAGCTGCAGGCCTCCCATGGCTCCAGCAGCCAGCATTACAGTAGGCAGCACATGATGGTGCAGGGGGAGCCCATGGGGTATGGTGTTCAGCGGAGTCCATCCTTCCAAAACAAGATGCAGCAGGAGGGAGGCTACGCCAATCTCCCAAATAAAGGGGCAGTTGTTCAAAATAATGCCAGTCATGCATTTCAGCAGGCACCAACAGGCCTGTATATGTCACATTCTCATCACAAACAGACAAGTCCTCCCTCCCATCAAATGCACGTGATATCCAGAGGTCCGACATTTGGTAATGATTTTTCAGACAGCCCACCACAGAATCTATTAACTCCATCTAGAAATAGTCTAAACATGGACCTCTATGACATGAATAATCCTCAAGTTCAGCAGTGGCAGGCAGCAACGCCTTCACGGCGAGATTCTTTACAAAACCCAGGAATAGAATCATCTCCACGGCAACACGTGTCCTTCAGACCTGATGCCTCAGTGCCAAGCAGAACAAACTCCTTTAACAGCCATCAGCAACAACCACAAGTGACCGTGTCTATGAGACAGGTTCCTCCAGGAAAACCTGATCCTTCAATTACGTCTCCAAATACAATCACAGCGGTCACATCTGCTCATATTCTCCAGCCAGTGAAGAGCATGCGAGTGATGAGACCCGAGCCTCAGACTGCAGTGGGACCTTCCCATCCTGGTTGGTTACCTGCCCAGGCACCGGCCGTGGATGGCCTAGAGATCATTGAACAGCATGTGCCAGCCGTTGGAGCGGCCAATGCCTATCAACTAGATGTGGATTATGGTAACCAGGAGCTGCGGTGTCCACCACCACCGTATCCCAAGCATTTGTTAATTCCCGGCAGCTCTGAGCAGTTTGATATCAATTGCTTATGCATGGGCGTAGAGCAGACCCTCCGTGTAGTCCCCAGTTCGACGTGCAATAAGGCTGAGGAGAACAGCGAGAGGAACGACAAAAACAGCAAGAACACTAAAGCTGAAAAGCCAGGCAAGGATAAAAAGCAGATCCAGACCTCTCCGGTGCCTGTGCGAAAAAATGGCAAAGATGAGGAAAAGAGAGAATCCCGAATAAAGAGCTACTCACCATTTGCTTTCAAGTTCTATATGGAACAACATGTAGAAAATGTCATAAAAACCTACCAGCAGAAAATTAACAGAAGATTACAATTGGAGCAAGAGATGGCTAAAGTAATTTTTTTTTATATATGTAATAAGTAGGGTCAAATTAATTCTTACTATTTTAAATTGCTCAAAAAATGTATAAAGGCGAGTCCTCTGGGAAGTGATAATAGATGTTCAACACCTCCCTGTACAAGACTGTTTTCACTTAGAAGCCTGGGTGCAGATCTGGGAGGCTGCTTGAAAAAGCTGAAACAGGACGTAGTATATCCTCATACAAGAAAAGTAAAATGAAGCAGGGACATCCACAGTAGGAAAGTATTAAGCTTGCTTAGGGGGAGGACTGAGCAATGAGGTTTGAGACCATGTTAACACTGATAGTACTTCTCAGCCATTGAAAAAGTCTGAGAAAGGTTTTCTCTTTGCTCTAGTTCTTCCTGCCTGTTCCATGACAGCAACTGCTTATTCACCAAAGCCACAGTTTAACTTGGCAGTAGATTTACTATGCTATATTTTCCCTTGAATATATAATACCTGACTGAAAGTTGTCTCTTGAACATATGTTAGTAATAACTCCATGCAAGTAATCATCTCTTGGCCAGCTGAAATGATCTTGGGATCCTTGCTGTAACTTGTTCTAGAAGCAGGTCTCAGTGAGGTGCACTTTGAGAGCTTCATTCACGTCTCATAGTAGCACTCAAACTGAGCTGACTCACTGATAGGGCTGTCTGAAGCAAGCTGCCAAGTTCTGATGATTGCTCTGGCAGTTCTGTTTTTATTTTTAAATGTGGAAAAGTTCTTGATTTTTTTTTCCCTTCAGGCATGATTAGTTAGCATATGACTAGTCTACTTTTGTATTGAATGATAAACTCTAATGAAAGCTATTAGTAATACATAATGGATAATAACTTACCTGATCTTCCCTAGAACTGTCTAGAGTCAGTTAATTTGATACTCGCATTGCTCTCCTTCTATGGAGATATTTAAGACCTGCCTGGATGCCTACCTGTGCACCTATTGTAAGGAGCCTGCTTTAGTGGGGAGGTTGGCCTCAGTGGTCTCTTGAGGTCCCTTCCAACCTCTGTGGTTCTGCTCAAGAAAATCCAGTGGTTTGTTTGCCAAGGTTACATTTAATGCTTCTAAAAGTCTCTTGAAAGGTCAGCATTGTAGTGACAGTTTATAGTTTGTCCTCAGTGCAACTATAGGTTATGTTGCACTGCTTGGATTTAGTGACTGTTTTCCTGAGATTGAGATAGTTGGGCAGCAGTCTCTAAAGAAATAATGAAAGAAACTAACAGCATCAGTTCTGTTCTGGCCCGTCAGCCTTCGTTCATATCATCACTCAGAGATAAGTATAAACAAAAAACAGCTCCTTCCCCTAGCAACCTCACCTCTGGCTGGAATAACACCCCACAAACTCAAGAGATTTTGGCCATCTGAATATCACATTATTCTGGAATTAACCAAGAATACAGCACACTAATTGTTCTGCATTAAAACAATAAATGCTTCTTTTAGTATGGATTGAGGTACCCTACCTGTTCTGCGAGTTTTTTCAGACCTCCTTCATCTGCTATTCATATGGATTTCATTTTTATGCTGTGGGGATCTTGCTGCGTAGTCTGGCTGCCCGCTTTTCATCTTAATGGCCTCAACTGCAGGTGTGAAAAATTCAGTCAAAGCAGCAGCCTTGTGGATGAATACTTGAGGGGTCTTTAGCCTGCTCCTCAGTCAGCTTCATCTCCATCCACCATCCCCACCATTGCCTCTTCACTCATTGATCTGCCTCTCAAAATGCTTCGCTTATTTCAGTTCAAGATTCGGGTTATTCAAAATGAGGGAATTCTCAGAGGATCCTGGAAATCAGCCCAGGGGCTTCTGCTGGTGAAGGCTGCCAGTGTTCTCAGACAAGCACTGAAGGCAGAATTGTGTGGGCTCTATCTTGAAGCGTGGGGAAAGTCCAGCTGGGTACTTCTCCCCTTTTCCAGGAGATGTTCCCCTTCAGCCATGTGAAATGTTACTTGTAATTACTTTAAGACTCTATGGGGACAGAAGGTGTCCGGACAAGCTCAGGTTCAGGTTCAAAGGGAAAAAGTACATTTAAAAGAGAAATAGGACCTGGATCTTGGCTTCTGCGTCTGGGAAGAGGCCAGAGCTGGGGGTTATATACATATATTTTGGGAGGGGAGATAGAGATCTGCCAAGTGTCAGAGTGGAGGCTCTGTATGAGGAAGAAAAATGGTTTTGAAGAAAGAGGGTTCCCGAGATACTTTGTCAAAAACAGTTTCTTAATTGCTATGAAAAAAACAACTGCTAGGTAGGAAAGTTTTGTGTGAGTTGCTCTGGAAAGCTGTTAATGAACCAAGGGGGCTGCTGTGTGTCAGTTTAAGTTGTACTGCAGTGTGCATACACACAGTGAAGTGTATTGGTGAAGTGCTCAACTGAGAGTTAAAAACCAAATCCTGTAATCAGATCTGTTCTGTTCTGTTCCCTGACAGTTTTGCCCCATACCTTGTAGCGCAGCAGAATGAGAAACATGTAGCAATCTTAGATAACAGTAAATTCAGGTAGCAAGGTGCGGCAAATGAAACACCTTGACAGACCACAGACCGGAGGCTGACTGTCTTCAATATCTCATCTTGTTCTAGATTGATTTTTCTGAGGAATGTGTTTTGGGAATGCTACTTTATTGTTCTATTGCTGTGAATATAACCTCACTAGCTGTCGTGGTTTGCTTTCCCTTATAAAGGCAGGCCTTTGTGAAGCAGAACAGGAACAAATGAGGAAAATTCTCTACCAGAAGGAGTCCAACTACAACAGGCTCAAAAGGGCCAAAATGGACAAATCTATGTTTGTGAAAATCAAGACTCTGGGCATTGGTGCCTTTGGAGAAGTATGCCTGGCCTGCAAAGTGGATACTCATGCCCTGTATGCCATGAAAACTCTGCGTAAGAAGGATGTACTGAACCGGAACCAGGTGGCTCATGTCAAAGCAGAAAGGGACATACTTGCTGAGGCAGACAACGAGTGGGTGGTTAAACTCTATTATTCCTTCCAAGATAAAGAGAACTTGTACTTTGTAATGGACTACATCCCTGGTGGGGATATGATGAGTCTGCTGATTCGCATGGAGGTCTTTCCAGAGCGTCTTGCTAGATTTTATATTGCAGAGCTCACTTTGGCTATTGAGAGCGTACACAAAATGGGTTTTATTCATAGAGACATCAAGCCTGACAACATTCTGATAGATCTCGATGGGCATATCAAACTGACTGACTTCGGACTGTGTACAGGATTCAGGTGGACTCACAATTCAAAATACTACCAGAAAGGTTAGTCTTCTTAGCCTTTATTTGCACTTTTTATCTTGAAACAAAGTTACCTCTTGGCAGAAATGTCAAGGAATTATGATGGGTTTGTCTTAATCACTCTGTTTGTTTGTTTCTAGTCTTTTGTTTCCAGTACTTTTCAAATCCCTGACAGTATTTTGGCTGATTGCTGCAGTGGCAATAGTTTTTTCAGTTCATACTTGTTTGGAGGGTCTCTGTTGGTAGTGAAAGAATTTAATCCCAGATTTAAAGTAATCCGGGTATCTCTTGTGCATGCCATTGAGGAGAACTGGAATATGTCAGCAAGAAAGTCATGAACAATTGGTGTGGCTGATCTAAATATATTCTGTTGTTTTCTATCTCCTGTATGGGAGCATGCTTCCCTGTGCTGAGACAGAGACATTCTGCTGGTTATGGAAAACTGATTGGGAAGGAGAAGGCAGAAGACACTGCCTTGGATTTAGAGTTTAAGTGCTGTTCTTCAGTGATGTTAGAAGATGGCAAACTAAATCTGGATAAATGCTTTTTCTCTTTGCATGTTGTGTTTTATGACTGTAACTGTAAATTTTTTCTCCCACTTGAAAGGGAGTCATATCAGACAGGACAGCATGGAGCCCAGTGACCTTTGGGATGATGTGTCCAATTGTAGATGTGGAGATAGGCTGAAGACATTGGAACAAAGAGCTAAGAAGCAACATCAGAGATGTCTAGCCCACTCATTAGTCGGAACCCCTAATTATATTGCTCCTGAAGTCCTGCTTCGTAAAGGTAGATAATCTCTGTTTATCTCCTGTTTAAATAATCATCAATATTTTGAAATACTCTTATTTTTTTCTCCTTAATTTGCTGCTTTGGAAGTTTGTCATTCTGAAGTCCATAGACGGCTCAGCTTAAGGAGAACAGATTTCTGTACATGCTCTGCTGATTAGCTTCACAATGCTGACATTAAAGGTGATTGCGCTTTGTATGTCTCCATATCTCTTCACTCTGAGGTCTCTGAAGGAGACTGCTAATATGTCAGATGTCATTAGCAGTGCTCTTTCTCAAGTTTAAAGCCAATTATCTGTACTCATAGGCTATGACCACTAGTGAGTTTACAAACAGCAGCAAGTAGCCATCTGATTGTTTACAGTCATCTGTTTAGACGGATCACTTCAGTCTAGCTGATAAAAACCTGTGGATACATATTCTCCAGATTCCCAGTCAGAATCTTGAGGAAACAAAATAAAGTCTTATACAAGTTACCCTGGACATACTACACTTAAGAGCTGTGCTTGAGGAATGTAAACAATACTCTGTGACTATCCATGACAAACAGACACGTTCACTATAGTACGGAGATTAGATGTTCAGAGCTGTCTGCAGACCTGAACCTAAGGCTTATGTCTACTCTTTTTCAATTCTAGAGATTTCAGGTTAGATTCTACAGCATCCAAAAACAAAAATCTGCATTGAATTCAGTGTTCAAGTCCTCCATTCCTTTTGAAGATCTGAAAGCTATATCTTATTAGTTTTGTCTGAACAATTAAGTGATTTAACTTGTTCCTCTGCTTAGAACTTGCTCAAAAGGTCATCTTTATCTCTAGTCTGGCTTTGTCTTTCAGCAGCTTCTCAAACCCATAATGTCAGCTCCACTGAACCTAGAGGGGGACATTGGTCATTAAACATTTTGTGTTCTTTGAGGGCCACTTTATGCTGTGAAGTGATAGAACTGTTGGATGGGTCTTGAAAAAAAACCATCAAAAAACCCTTCTTTCTTCCTAATTATGTGGTTTCCCCACGTACTGCTGTTGAGAATTAAATATATTGAGAATGCTTCCCAGACAACGGTATTAGATCTTCACTGACAGCAGTAGGATGTATGTCAGCAAGAAGAAGCATTTTATGACGAGGTTGGATCAAGAGTATTTTGGTTTTTGGTGACTTGTTTGAGACAAAGTAAAAGTCTGTGTTGCAGGTTTTGATCTTTAATTGCAAGAGGAAATAGTAGCTCTGTACATACTCTCTGTTACTGGTGGAGGACAACCTTTTGACTTGTCTTTCAGGATACACCCAGCTCTGTGACTGGTGGAGTGTTGGTGTGATCCTGTTTGAGATGTTAGTGGGACAGCCTCCTTTTCTCGCTCCTACACCCACAGAAACCCAACTGAAGGTAAGTGGAATTCCTGTGATAGCAAAATTTTAACCTTTTCCACCCTTTCTCCACCATGTACAGACACATCTCCTCTTGTATTGGAGAAAGGAGCTGTCATTATAAAAGCTTGATTTTAAATAGTTCTGTGCAGGGGCAGAACCTTTCTCAATCAGTGAAAGTGTTGAATGTCAAACCAGAACTGACTTGTCCAATTGCATGGATAGTTGCTAGTTTTATGAATCTTTTCTGCATAATTTTGCTTTCTGGAGCACAGGTTCATCCATATCAATTATTTAGGGTGCATATCAGATTTGAGTAAGCTGATACAGTAATGATAATGTCGGATGGCAATGTGAGAGTTTCAAAGTTAAGCAGTTAGTAGTTTTTATTAGAAAGAATGTATCTCATAACCAATTTCCTACAATTTGGAGACTGAATGAAGCAACGCCTTCAAGTCATTCCATGAACTAATTGTCTTTTTTTAGAATGTAATTGCTTCTTCTATTTGCTCTCTGACAATGTTCCTTGATTTGTTAAAGAAATCTTTTAACAGCTGATGCTATCAAATGATTGGGTTCTTGAACCTCTAGGATAATTAAACAGGATGTGGAAATTAAACAGGAATTGACTAGTTTCATGTATACTTCTGTGCAGTTAGTCTTGACAAAAGGATTAAAAGGTTTCTGCTTCCAGGATTAGGAGTTGTTTAATACCATTCTCATCTTCAGGTAATAAATTGGGAAAGCACACTGCACATCCCCTCACAGATCAAGCTAAGCCCTGAAGCAGCGGATCTCATCACAAAGCTATGCTGCGCAGCTGAGGACAGGCTTGGAAGAAATGGAGCAGATGATATTAAGGCCCATTCTTTCTTTCACTCTATGGACTTCTCTACCGATATCCGTAGGCAACCAGCTCCCTATGTTCCAAAGATCAGCCATCCAATGGACACTTCAAATTTTGATCCAGTTGAAGAGGAAAGTCCTTGGAACGATGCTAGTGGTGACAGCACCAGGACATGGGATCCATTAGCCTCTTCTAACAGCAAGCACACCGAGCATGCCTTTTATGAGTTTACTTTCCGAAGGTTCTTCGATGACAATGGGTATCCATTCAGGTATCCCAAACCTTCTGGAATGGAAGTTGGCCAGTCTGAGAAATCCAGTGTAGAGGACAAAGACGTGGTGGATCAGACTGGAGCTTGTCAACCTGTATATGTGTAAATTATTGTATAGAGTTCTCCAGGTTAGACTAATCTCAAATCCAGTAGGGCCTTTAACTGATCCTTTGGGAGCTGATCCTGCAGTGCTTGTTCATGTCTAACTTCAGATGAAGCTGAAGTCATCCTGAGTAGTCAGAAGCTTGCAGGGCCAGGTCCTAAAAATGGCACTCTTGGAAGTTCAGGTCAGTTTTACTGTAAATAACTTTGTTGATAATAACACTTGAAGTCCCGGTCTTCACCAAAATCTGCAAGGCCAGAAGTCTGTCATTTCTAGGCCTGTTTTTATTTGAGGTCAGCATCCCCCTACTCAGATAACATTTACAGATTTCTGCATCTGTCAGCATTATTTTTTAAATGAATAAAGAGCACTTATATTTTGTTTATAGCAGGGTGTTTTTTTTTTTTCCTACTAAATTATAGGGATTAACTTTGACAAATCATGCTGCTGTTCTTCTTTTCTACATTTTTATTTTCTCCATAGCACTTATTTCACATTTAGGAAGATGCGTAAAGCTGAAGAACGTGCGATGAATGAAAGCTCTCTGTGCAATAATGTAAGAAAGGAAAAAAAAGAAAAAAAAAAAAAGAAAAATGAAGAAAACCCCACAACAAAAAAGTGAGCTCTAATCCTCCTCATTTACTGATGCCATTATATTCGCACCGTGATTTTTGTTTATTATATGTATTTTCCACATTTCAGAATTGTGACATAACCTTAAAGCTGCTTGATTTCCTTCTGCTTGTTGGAATGTAATAGAAAGTGTGAGCAGGCGACTATTTGGGTGTGATTTCATTGTCTTGTGTGTGAAGAATGTTGCATGAGCAGTGTTTTTCTATTTGAAATGGCCTTTTCTTGCCATTCACAGGCAGGTCCTGTGGATCCGTTTTTACTGAGGGTCTGAAATTAGACCGTTTTAAACCGTGTGTTGATAATGTATCGTGTGGATGGTTTCTCCTTATGATTGTATCCATTACTAATTTTGTAAGACAGGTTGCAAAGTTTATAACGGAATAGCGATTTTGTGGTCTGATGCAGTGGATCATTTTAGTAACCATTTGTCATGGGCACACACATTTCCCCACGAAGGATCGATAGCAAGACCACGGTCAGGAGGCAGATTAGTGGCAGCAGGCCGGGTCTGGCCCCTTCACGTAGCATGCAGCACAGCCTTCCTTGTTTAATGCTGTCCGTAACGCAGAGCACCAGTGGCAGCGTGGAGCTCAGTGTCCTCAGAACAGAAGTGCTCAAGCTGTGCTCCTGTAGCACAGAGGCCCTCCGTTCATGGAGGGACACGGCTTTTCCAGCCAGCACATCTCTCCTCATGGCGATCGGTGTATCCCTGTAGGATCGCGGTGTTCAGGCACCGCATCTGAAGGTGCTGGCGTTGCTGACAGGTCGTTCTGCCCTGTTGTCTTTAGAGAACGTTGCTGTGGTGGAGCACAACAGTCCTTTGTTTCTGTCGGGTTGTAGACCTACTTTCAAATATCAATTCTTAACTATGTTAAAATATGCATTTTTCTTATATGTATAAGTGAGAATTATTTGAGATGATATCAGAATACTAAAGTAATTAAGCCATACGTATTTGCATATATTATATATAAGTAAGTAAACACACACAAAAATCCTTAATTCAGATGAGTGTAACAGTCCTATTTAAAGTGATTGACATCATAACATGTGAGGAAAACACTCCTTTAATGTGTTTTTGCTTCTTCTTTTGTTTTAATCTGGAACTTCGTTATTTTTCCATATATTGTTCCACATATTATTCCTTAATGTTTTAGCATATCCTATCCTATCCAGTGTTTAGATATCTAAGCAACAACGTATAAATTCATCAGCCTAAACTAAACAGAAACGATTGTGTATTTGTTTACATTGGTATGAAAGGAATGTTCTGAGGTATGCAGTGCTTGTGTTGTGACAGTTCATGTAAGGTTCAGTATTACTGCTTTTTTATATAGCAATGCCATGTTTTGTTATTTACATCTATTTGACATTCTTTCATGTGGTAGGTTCTTTCTCAGGAACTCAGTTTAACTGTTATTTATTGATATATCATTGCCTTTGAAAGCTTCTACTGGCACAATTTATTAAAAATCTGAATCCAAATCTGAGCTGCATTCCGTGTTCTTGAAAAGGACCGTTTCTGCCTATTTGAAAGTGGAATTTTTAGGGGGTGTGTTTTGTAATGTTGGTGATGGGTTTGAGCTGCAAACGCAAGATCCAAATCTCACCTCTTTGCAGCATTTGGTGTAGGATTTCCAGACACATTAAGGCAATTTTGATATAACAAACTATGTGGCATTGGATTCAACGCTGTCACTTTCACAGCAGCGGTTCTTTGGAGCAGCCGTGGGGAGGTGTGCTTCCTTCCTGCTGTATTGCCCAAAGGTACGTAATTCACCTTCAAGTGCAGAATCTTTGCAATTAAGCAAAACAAGACCAAAAGGAAGTGGTGATTCTGCACCTAATAGACTGCTTGTTCAGCATCTGTACAGCAGGGAACAACTCCTGCCGTGTCACCCAATGAACCGCTGAACTGGTCCTTATATCCTTTCAGCTTATCAGGCACCATCTCCAGAAGGCTCACACCTTCTCATCCATCTCGGGGGAAAAGAGATGTAAATGTGATGGAAGGTGGGCAGGTAGCGATGCAGCACACATGAGGACTGGCTCCAGGCATTCTCAGTTCTGTTGAACTTCCTGCAAAACGTTTTAAGTTACATCAATTCCATTTTTGATTAAAAAAAAAAGAACGGCAAACCTCTCGTTTTAAAAGAAAAAAGGGCTCCTGCAGCCCCTCATCTCTGCCTTCTCTGGTGGGGCCAGGAAACAGCAGCAGCTCTGGGTACGCCTATTATTCCCGACTCAGGGAGAAAGGACTACCTGCAAAAGTTACAAGCTAAGAAGTTACCACCTAGCCGGAATAACTTAAACTAAATGAGGGGAAAAAGCATTTGGCTTTCAAATGGAAACGTAAGAACAGGATTAGGCATGCAGGAAGCGGGACCATCGCCTGGAGCTGGGTGGAAAATCGGTCTCACAGACTTCAGAAAATTCTGTTCTCTTCCCTGCAGCTGATGAGGTATGGATTCGCTGCTCTAAAAGCTTTCCTAGAGAAACTGTGGTGGGAAGAGGCATTTAGGACATATAATTCGATTCCATCCCCAAATACAGAATCACTGGCAGAAAATAGCAACTGCTACTAAAAATATTATTAGAATTAAAAATATTAAATCTTTCCCACAGGAAATAATCTCAGGAATAGATAATGTAGGAATAGCAACCCTTAAAACGCACACAAAAAAAGTGTGAAAATGTTTTTCCTGGCAAAGAAATCTGCTGCAGCACGAACATGGAAGTTGTGACTTCCTCTGGTTTCTGCTCTGAGCAGTTAACGTGCCCTGCACAGCATTGGTAAGAACAAAGTCCTGAGCTCATTATCACTATCGCTAATGAAAATAAACTGAGGATCTGATCTGCAAAGCTGTGGTCACCTTCTGCAATGGCCGCAGTCGCTCCGAGTCCAGCAGAAGCTGGGTGCCATGGGCAGCTGAAATTCATGTGGGCTGATGGATGCACTGACTGACCTTCAGCAAAGTGGAAAATGCCCATGCCTGCATCTTCTGGCTTCTGCATATGGGAGGAAACTGCTGTTAGCAGAACAGCCCCAGGCACATGGCCCTCCTTAAAATAAAGATGTATATAATGTATGTGTGCAAGGCATGGGTGGGCAGCGGGGGGACAGCTGATGGTACTGGGTCACAAACAGGAGCTGGGAAAAAGCCTTCAAAGCTGTGCTGCACTGTGAGTGGTTGCCTTGGGATGTTCATGGGGATTTTTGGGGAGCGCACAGCGTAAAGATGTCCCATTCCAAGAGTGCTGCTGGGCAGGAGACAGGCTGCAGATGTGTGCCCACAGCCCCAGCATCATGTGGGAAAGAACCACAGTGATCTCATTGCTAATGGTGAGGAAGCACACGCATATACCTGCAGGTAAGAGTATTTGTTAAGCGCATACCAAGTCCTTTAGTCACCTTGAGGTTAATGGTTGTGCTCAAAGAGAGCACTGATGGCTTTGTATGCATCCAAAGTTACAGTCCCTGGCATGAGACCCCACCTGGATACTGCGTCCAGCCGTGGGGCCCCAACATAAGGACATGGACCTGTTAGGGTGAGCCCAGAGGAAGGCCACAGAAATGCTCAGAGGGCTGGAGCACCTCTGCTGTGAAGACAGTTTGAGGGAGCTGGGTTTCTTCAGCCTGGAATCCAGGGAGATCTCACTGTGGCTTTGCAGTGCGTAGAGGGGGGTTGTGCAGAAGATGGAGAAAGAATTTTTGCCAGGGCTTATAGCGACATGATGATGAGCAGTGGTTTTAAACTGAAGGAGAGTAGATTTAGATTGGGTATAAGGAAGAAATTCTTCACTGTGAGGGCAGTGAGGCACTGGCACAGCTGCCCAGAGAGTGTGGGTGCCCCATTCCTGGAGGCATTCAAAGCCAGGTTGGATGGGACCCTGGGCAGCCTCAGCTGGTGGGCAGTGGTCCTGCCCATGGCAGGGGGTTGGGGCTGGGTGGGCTTTGTGGTCCCTTCCAACTCAAACCCTTCTATACTATGTTTCTATGGCAAAAATGTAAAGTCTGAAAATGAAACTACATTTCGTGAGATTTGTATCTCAGCAGCTTGTCATGGCAGCCATGCGGTCTCATTAGTTTTTGTGTCATTTTGATAACTGCTTTCCATAGCATGTGTCATTTTAGTTCCTATGGTTCAGCATGGAGATGTGGCACTGAGGGACGTGGTCAGTGGGCATGGTGGGGGTGGGCTGATGGTTGGGCTGGATGGTCTTGAAGGCCGTTTCCAACCTGAATGATTCTACAATTCCAAAGAAATGTAATAAATAGCAGCAAGTATCTCCCAGAGAAAAAGTCATTTTTCCATTCCCAGGGAGCCGGTGTGGGCGGGCTGTTTCCCTCAGAGAGTGCTGTTTTTGTTGCTGAAGGAGTCATGGGGGCAGAAGGATGCGAATCCAGAGATGGGTCATTGTTGGGTTTTGTTGGTTTTTTTCTCAATGAAAATGCTTTTAAAATCTCCAATGTTGGTTTGACAGGAATGGAAATGTTTAGGGAGGAACTTACTGATATATTTACAACTGTACTTCAAAAACAATATGGTGTGCCCTAAAACCAAAGCAAAAAGTATAAAAAGGCCAAAAAAGTAAAAATGAACGGCTGTGAATAAAGTCCTTTTGATGTTTGCAGAGCAGATTTGGGAAATATGATTTCTTGGAAATTTCCAGCCGCGTGTTCCAATTTAAGACCAAAGGATATTTTTTTTAATGTTCAACTTTCCACATATCAGGACCTGCCAATTAAAACTAGCTGTAAAAATAACAGAAGAGGTTGAACTGAATAATATCTGGAAGAAAAATGAGCTTAATTGACATCCTTGTCTTCCATGCAGTGCTGATGTTGTCCGTTTTCATCATACAATCATAGAATTGTGGAATCATTAAGGTTGGAGTGAGCGCTAAGATCATCCGGTCCAACCATCAACCCATACCTGTGACCGCTCTGAACCACATCCCTCAGTGCCACATCTCCGTATTTCTTGAACACCTCCAGGAGTGCTGACTCCACCACCTTCCTGGGCAGCCTGTTCTAATTTGTGTCCCATTGGGCCCAGGGATGGTTCATAGCAGAGGTCGTGCACAGGTTGGTGACCGCACGGGTGTCCAAACCATCCCTTGGCAGAGGATGTCCTGTGCTGGGCGGTTCTCCAGGGCAGGCGGTACCTGTGGCCATGGTGGACATTCTACGGAGGAGCCCAGCCATGAGCATCTTTATAAAGCACTCCCATGAGGCAAGAGCTCATCACCCAGGCTCATAGCTGGGGAGTTGACACCACTTTATGCACTGTGTGCTTTAATTTACAGAAATACTGTAGCTTGCTGTCTTGCAATTTTTTTCTCTATTATGGTTCAGCTCGGGGTAATGGTTGATAGATGGAATTGGTGTCTTGAGTGGTTGTGTGTTTGAAGCCAACGCAGGGACATTTTGGCTGAGTATGGCACACGAAGCCCTCAGGAAAGAGTGTTCTGGGGCTCCTCTGTCTTTCTGTTCCTGTAGACTGCTGCTGCTGATGGCCCATCCCTGGAGGTGCTCAAGGCCAGGTTGGATGAGGCCGTGGGCAGTCTGACCTGGTGGCTGGCAACCCTGCCTACAGCAGGGCGTTGGAACTGGGTGATCTTTAAGGCCCCTTCCAACCCAAGCCATTCCGTGATATGATTCTATGGCTTACAGAGGGGCCCCAGGTGTGCCCAGCTGAAACAAAGTCATGGTCATCAAGAGCAATCCCTTCTATACATTGCTTCCTATCCAAAGCCAATTCCACATTCCCAAGTCTTGCTCCTCAATTAATGCAATGATGACCTCAAAGTCACAGTGAAAGCCTTGGAGCAGGGCTGAGGCGATGCCCTGGCACGGGTCTGCTGAGTGACAGAGCAGCAGCTGTGTCGATGGCTTTCACCTGGTGTTCAGGTCCCGTAAAATTGAGTCTAAAATCTGTGCAGGTGAGAAACTTGGTTGGAAGCTGCAAAATTGTAATTGTTTTGTGTGGAGATTGCTTGGAGGGATTTTTAACAGCTCGATCAGTAATCAGCTGATTTTAATAAGTGGTTTTGCCAAAGCAGAGTGAATTGCTGCCAGCACATTCCTGCTCCGGTGCCTTCTCTGCCCAAGCTGTAGGACACCTTGAGGTGACCCGGGGTAGCCCCGAGCTGCCCGGTCTGAGTTCAGCACAAATGCTGCCCTGAGCCCAAGGGTGGGCTGAGGCTGCTGAGGCCCCTCTGAGCAGTGGGGGAAGTGAAGGAGGGCCGTGCCCAGCAGGAGGCAGAAAATGGTGCTGGTTGGTGGGCTCAGGAGTAACTTCTGCGTTCCCTCTCAAGGAAGAGTCCTGCTGTGCTGTGGATGAGCCTCGGTGAGGAACGCTGCACATCCCTGGCTTTTTTTCCTCCTTCCTGACACATTTAACTTCCTTTTGGAGATAAATAACTGACTTAAGTTAGATTAACAGCCTCACTATTGCACAAAGCGTCCTCATCCCTTTATTCTGAATTTCACTGTTACTGTGCAGTTTCTGAATGTCAGTATATACCGTCAGGCTGGAGTTCCTTTTGAGAAACACCAGTAAATACCAGCTTCTGTTGTCGGGCTCTGGCACAGCTCCCAGTTACCGAGCTGCTTGGAACAGCAGTTATCATTGCCGAAAACCATTTTTGTGTGTACCATGGAACAGACCATTGGAATTTGTCTGCTGCCCTCTTTCGGCTGTGATAATTACTGCTCATCTCTGTCCGCCAACAGCTTCCGAGTTATCTCAGCTGGGGGAGCGCACTGATGGGATGGTGTTACACACAGCATTAGGCCCTATTATACCCCAAACCCAAAACGTTGTTTCCTTCCCTCTTTGCAATTCACAGTGGTTTGTCTATGGCAATTCCAGTCACCGACAGTTTTGTCTCTCCACTCCCCTATGGTTCCCATGGGCACGGAACCACTCTGTGGGTCACAAACCCGTATTGTTGGCAATATGCTGGCATTTTAATTGCTCGCAGAACACCAGGCAGAATAGCACAGGTGTATGCGGTTTCCCCAGCCTGCTTTTCAGATGGCTTTCTCCTGCACTGGGAAGCCCAGGGTTAATACATACTTTTATTAAGATGAACAAAAGGTGCTTCTGTTAAGACTCTTTCCCCTGCTGTCTGGGTTTATCTTTTAAGTGAGTAACAGCAGTTCAGTGCTCACAGGGCAGACACTGACAGAGCAGACAGTAGTAAGTGGCCCATGATAAGGATGGTGAGGCCCAGAGAGGTGGTGGATATATCCACCATCCTTGGAGACACTCAAGGTTAGGCTAGATGGGGCTCTGAGCACCTGATGGAGCAATCTCAGTCTCTGCTCATTGCAGGGAAGTTGGACTAGGTGACCTTTCAAGGTCCTTTCCAACTCTAACAATTCTATGATTCTATGATTCTAGGAGTGGAAATGCAGGGGCAGAGAAAGGATGCTTGAAGCCCAGGGAAAAGACATGAAAGAACAACTGTGTCTTTGCAAATCATCTTCTAGTTTAATGTTAAGCTCTGGGATATGAGTTAAAGGTGAAGCATTTCCCTTTGGGTGTCTGTGGCTGATGAACTCCTGTGAGCCTTCTGCTCACAGGGTGGCCACTGTGCTCACAGGTGGCCACTATGAGACCAGGAGGGAGTTTTTGGGAAAACATTGGTCACCAGCAGCATGCTTTGCTTCCTCTTTCACACTTGCTATTAGTGGACAAAAAGTGACATGAGGAGAGATGCAGGGTCAGAAAACACGTTGCTGTGTGATCCCTCTACTCTGCCATTCACTATTACCCCCAAGGTTACCTAGAAGAGACGCCAAGTCTTGCCACCAGGATTACCTTCCCTCTGCACCATCGCTCTCCCAAACACCTGAGCAGTAGGTTGATGGATGGATGTCTCAGGCGTCGATCTCTGAATGGAGGAGAAATCCAGTTCTTGGAAGGTGCTTAGGTGTATCCAAGTTCTTAGTCCAGCTCTGGCAGCCCTCAGGTTCCCCTGGCAAGCCAAAATCCCATGAGATCCTTGATTTCATGGGGCAAAGACACTTAAACACCAAATCTTACCCTACTCCTTACAAGCTGCGAAGGGTCTTTCTTCAAGCTGATGTCAGGTTGGCACAAAATGAGATTCCCAATCTAGATAACAGACTGGAAGGAGCAGTCCTTGAGAGTAGCTCTGCAGAGAAGGACCTGGGGGTACGGATGGATGATAAACTTAACATGAGCCAGCAGTGTGCTCTTGCAGTTCAGAAAGCA
>PPHD01003293.1:10688-32054 GCA_002909625.1 Bambusicola thoracicus | reverse complement strand
TAACGAAGCTGTGGGCCGTGCTCTGTCGGGGCTCTCTCTGTGACAGATGTCAGCACACACTTTGCTTTCTGGAAGTGAAGCAGTTGCCACACTTTCCCCAGGCACACATGCTGAGGTTTCTTCATACCCCGCTATCAATGTGCGCATCACCCAACCGACAGCACTTCGTGTAGATACAGGAGCTCTGAATTAATTGGCAATCGCACCCGAGCCTATTAATCAACACCCCAAAATTAATGACTAGCTAATTTGCACATGTAAACTCCCTTCAAGCGTTAGATAACCCCCAGGGCTCTGCTGATGGACGGGATGCACCTCCTGCCACAACAGCACCAGTTTCTGTCTGCTGTGTTCCAGGGAGGTGATGGACCCACGTGGACCCACTGCCCCCCAAATGCTGCCTCTCATTCTTTGCCATGCAAGCAGTGCGCACTGTGGGGGTGGGATGGACCCCAGCACAGCCAGCAGGGGTGGGTCACAGCCACGTGAGCTGGGGACAAGGTGTTGAGTTCAGCCCCATCGTTCAGGGTCGTATTTGCACATAAAGTTCCATAGGAATTGGGAGCATTTTGCTGTTTGACTGTTTTCCCCCCCAGCAGAAAAAGATCTGCTTTTTGTTTCCAGATACAGATCAATTTTTCTTGAAGGCAAATCACAGTTTTTGGAAGGTGACGGGGAGTTTTTGGCTGTTCCACTTGGGAAACGAGGCAAAAAAGATTGAAACGAGAGACTGTGGCATTTGGAATCAGAGTGGGTTTTGTGGCTGTTGTGAGCCAACCCCACAGCAAAGGGACCGCTGCACGGCCACAACACCTTGTCCCAGCCGGAGGATGGGAGGATAACGAATGGAAGCAACTTACAGCACCACGAGGCTGCTGAGGTTCTGGAAGGCGTAATCAGGGATGCGGCAGATCTGGTTGAGCGCCAACGTCATGGCCTGCAGTGCTGGGAGGCGGTTCAGCGCCCGCACCGGGATCTCCGTCAGCGCGTTGTCGTCCAGCCACAGGTGCCGCAGGGACTGCAGCCCCTCAAAGCTCTCCTCGGGCACCACGGAGATGAGGTTGGCATCCAGGCGTCTGGGTGGGAAACAAACAGGGTGGGGAGGAGTGAGAGACGGATACAGCACTGCTCGAAGCGCCCGCAGCATTGCGCAAAGGGAGCTGTGGTGCCGAGGTGGGATGGATCGATGGCCGGGAGATGGGGTGGGGGGAGCACAGGAGGTGTCAGCGCGGGGTCCTGCCTGCATGCCAAGGCTTCTGGCTGCCACAGGTGGGCCCTTTGTGACAGCCATGAGACGCTGCTGGATGGAAGCAAAATGGACGGCCTGGTTCCACGCACACAGACACAGCAGGTGGGCATGGCAGCACTCCAACCCCACTGACAACAGAGCATCACAGCTCTGCTCCTCAGGGCTGGCTGTGGGTCCTCCTGACCCTACAGTGCACTGCCCTGCTCACACCATCGCCGCAGGAGGCACAGCAAACCAAGCAGAGTGGGAAGAGCCCCATTCAAGGGGAAGATGCTTTGCCTGAAGATGCAACAGCAGCAGCACCGTGTGTGAGATCCGAGCAGGCGGCGTTGCCTGCAGGGCTGGGGGTGCAGGGAGCACCGGGAGCAAACCAGACCGTGTGTCACAGCACAGGAATGAACCCTGTGAGCTCCACGCTGCACAAGTCCAGGCCTTTCTTTCTGCTGGATTCACCAATTGTCCTCTTTTTAATCATGGAATCCTTGAGGCAATTGAAAAGCAGAGATTTAATTTGGTTAGAATCTGCAATTTTAAAGACTTGCTTTCGTTCCAAAACAGAGAGAGAAGCCAAAAGATATTAAGCTTATTATAGGAAAAAAAGGCTAAAAAAATAGGTTTGGGAGTCATCTCACAAAGATCTCCACTTCAGCAGCAGTGGGGTGGATAAAATGCGTTATCTGCAGATGTCGAAATCAAAACGTAAGAGGAAAACATCTCAGATTTGGATGGGCTACCAGGAACCAATTACAGCAATGGGGAGAACACAAAGATTTCCACCCATGGCTGGCAGAGCCGCTGAGCTCCTCCGCATCGCCTGAAGGATCTCTGAATTCAAACCCAACGGGAAGGCTCTTATCACACCTGTTATCAGAGCACGAGGGAAGGCAGGGAGCTGCACTGCACTGCTTCAGATCCATGGACATCCATAGCAAGAACAGGGCATAGAAGCTCATTTTTTTGGCTGTTGAAAGTAATATTTGAACACAGTTGAGAACACCCTTCCTGGAAGCCCACCTATAGCTCAAGTCTGCAGCAGCTCGTTCTGTTTCCCAGGGGAGGTTTTTCCCTCTGCTCTCTCAGTTAAGAGGGACAGCTGTAGGTGAGGAGACATCGCACCCAAACGTGGTGCTCAAACATGGTTGCTGTGGGGTTTGCGTTTGTGCTCAGAACACCAACATAGGAGGGTATGTGCTCAGCCTGAAGAGGAAGAGCGGAGCGCACATCCTGCCTCAGTTTACCCCGCTTCACCCGGCTCAGCCCCGCTCATCTTCCCAGGATGACAAATTCAGAGAACCAGGAGAAGGAAAGGGAACCCCGCAGCAGCTCAGGGTGGGATTAAAGAGCCCATGTGAAAGTTTTCATCAAAATGCTTTGGGACAAACAAGAGCTTTCTGACCAAAACTGAAATTCGTGTGGGAAACGTTCATCTTTGCTTAATTTTTCCATTCCTTCAGCATAAGAATTCTGTTAGCTGTTGGCACCGCCGTTTGTTTCTCAGAAATAAAGAAGTACTGCTTACTTAATCCCTATATGTTTACTGAAAGCTGTTTTAAAGTGAATGCTCTCTTTCAAGTTTAATTAATTAAAGAGCAGACAATGAAAATATCTGCTGAGAAGAGTTGTAATATTTCAAAATCAAATTAAGCTTTCAGAAATGGAGATGCTGAAAGAGAGCCAAGGGCTGATACCTCGGCATGAGGTCCAGGCTGGGTTCGTGGTGCTGCAGGATGGGTTTGTGACGGTCCAAGATGGGCTCATAACAGTTTAAGAGGGTCCAAGGTCAGTTTATGTTGGTCCAAGATGAGTTTGTGGTGGTCCAGGATGGTTTAAGATGGGTTTGTGATGGTCCAAGATGGGCTCATGGATTCAGGGCGCCCCCAGTGCTACTGAGCTCTCTGTCCTGCTTCAGCCATGAGCTCCTATGTGAAGCCACAGGAACCATCCAGGGGAATTTGGCCATGCGTGACAGTGCCGCAGGTGTTAGAGGAGCTGTTAATGAGGCCAGATTTCCTCACAGCTGTTTAGCATATGCTCAGTAAAGACACTTTCTCACATGCATGGCCCTGCAGGTCTCAGAGCAGTGCCAGTGAAACGGGATGGGTCCTTGGTGGACTCTTTGTGAGGTGCTCAGAGGTGTGGAGGTGGACTCCTATGAGAAGTACAGGGGTGAAGAGTTGAGTTCATCCAATGGGTCTGTAAGTGCTCCTGCATGGAGCGTGCTGCAGCCAGGCTCTGCTCCACTGCTGCCACCGGGAGGGCTCTTCTGAGGGCCAAAAGGAGCCCCACATCTTCTCCCTCTTCACCTCCACCACAGTGGCCACAGCATGTGTGCTGTGCTGGCTGTGTCCCCGGGAGATGCTGTCTGCCTCCATCTGCTCCAGCCACGTCATTGCTGCCTCCGTCTGCTCCAGAGTGCCCAAGTCAGCCCCAGCCAGACCGAAAGGGAGCATCAATAAGCTGGACATCCCTTCAGACACCACAGCCTGCTGGGACCACAGCCCAGCCCCGCACGGAGCCTGAGGAGGAAAACAAAGAGCAGGGAAGGGTCCATCTGAAGGCCCTCCACCTCTGTCCCGATGGGCAGAGGATTCCTGATGTGCCTTCGCAGTGTCAGTGAGGGAGCAGGGAGCACAGAGCGAGCCGTGGCCACGTTCCTGCTACCAAAAGACCTCAGGATTATTTAATTCCTCCCCGGGGAGTTGCTGGCTCTTTCTGGAATAGAGGTGCATTCTTTCTAATAAAAGCTGTGCATGTGGGGATTGCTAATTGCTATGGCTTTCAGACAGCTCCCCGCTCTCTTCTGAAAGGAGAAAAGCTGAAGTTCTTGGCAAGGAGTTGTCAGTAATTATACCAATTATACTAAACAAAAACCAACCCAACAGTTCTCTCCTTTCTTCAGTGTGTGACTCTGGCTCTGTAAGTGTTTGCTGTTATGATTTATACCTAAGATAATTGGGCCGATTAGCGGGTAAATGGGACGGCGCAGGCTGGGGCTGGCTCCTCACCTTCCACGCAGATTTTTTCCTCTTTATTTCACCAAATCACTCTGTCGGTTTCCTTGCAGCATTAACCCATGTGTTGCTCACAGAAGACGCCGCCTTGGCAGAGCTGCTGGAAGTGGGACTTGGCACGATGTGTGCTCCAAGCAGTGCTGTAGGTCTGCACAGGGGGTGAGACGCACCACGGTCCCCAGATGTCTGCATGGACAACATTTGCCAGTGGCTTCACAGGCTGAACTGAGAGTGAAGGCACTGCACAGCCGTGCGCTGATTGGTGCAGGAAGGAGCTGACTTGAAGCGGGACACCAAAGAACGATGGCATATGCAAATCATCAGCAGCTCAAAGCCTCCACTTCTGGCTTCAGGACCGAGTCCACTGCTGGTGGCTATGGGGGTGATGCGACTTCAACGTGCTGCCCGGCCAAAACCAAAGACATCCTCAAAGTGCCCAGATTTCGCTCCATTTTCTATTTTAAAGCTACTGGGGTAGGAGGAGAAGGATCTGCTTGGGAAGAAAGTCCCCTGGCATTGGGTTTACAACCCTGCCTATATGATCAATGTTCGCTGTGCCATGCTGGAGGAACAGCTCAGCACCAAACACAGCTGCTGGTGCTTCTGCTGCTATCACAGCCAGTGGCAGCTTGGGGGAATCCAAAGGGACCTGTGAAGGTGGGAGAGGGGAAGCCCTTCCCTGCGCAGGAAGGCACCAGGTAACCTCTGTGTGGGTGCACATGCAAGAGCCCAGCAAGGTGCAGGTCACAGCCGTTTGTGAGGGCTCTGAAGAGCCACTTCATTGCTTTGAGCACTGTCAGTACAGGATCAAGGCCTGGGGAGGACGTGCCTGTCTTCTTGCCATGAACATTCCAGAGACCATTCCGGGAATAAAAGCATTCCTAGAAGGAACCAAACAGGTACGAAACCCTTTTCTAAAGAGAAAAATCCTTCAAGTGAGATACTCCTCCTACTCAGTATGCAGAAGATGAGCCAGTGCAGTCAGTGACACCCCCCAGGAGGTGCAGGTGGTAGCACTTACAGGCACATCATAAGGTTTGCATCAGCTCTGACTGGCCAAGCCATCACCCCAGCACTTTGCTTTCCCATGCCACAGCCCCAGCAGTTTCCAAGAACTGCCTCCTTTCAAGAGTTGCTTCCAGGATCGCTGCAGAGGATGTGCAAGTGCATTTCCAGGACATCTATGAGCACATACACCCTGCTGTACACAACACAACGGGCAGAAGGGCACAGCAGTGGGTGACCGGAAAGGCTCTGTTCCATAGCAGATGTGATGCATATCTGTGACGGGCAGAAGCTTTGCTCAAATCTTCCCAGCATTTGCAGGGAGAGCTGCCACCTGGGAGCCAATGAACACAATGCCACACTGCCAGGAAACACCCCGACTGTGGATGCTGTTCTTCCTTCCTTGCACACAGCAGAGTTGGTAACGCAGCCGTCTGGATGCCTTGCTCAGGCTGTGCACACGTCTGCAGTGCTCTCCTACAGCACCACCACAACAGCACACTGTGGCTTCGGGTGCCTATCCATCCTCCCAGCAGCTCTGCAATACATCTGGCTATTGTTTCCCTTGATAAAGTTGGAGAAATCTTGCCACCAAAATTCACGGGCAGCTCTGAGTGGTGCTGGGCTGTTCTCCATCCAAACGTGGGAGATCCTCTGCACCTTTCCTATCTGTCAGCAGCAACGTAAAGAAAGGAGGGTCTGCAGAGAGCCGTGACCTCCAAAGGAGCGAGGACTGTTCCCGGAGACCACCCCTTCCTCAGGGAGTGAGCTGCTTTCTGCCTACCCCATGCATGTGTCTGCTGAACAGGGCTGATCTCACCAGAAACGCCTAATTGGTGCCTTTGGGCAATCATGTCTCTCTTCCTGTCTGAGTTTATCTTGAAAGGCTCAATTGAGTTACCTCCTACCCCATAATAGCATCTGAGTTCCTTGTAGTAATATAAGGAGGAGGTGATGTCACTGCAGCTCAGCTTCTCTGATAACTCAGTAATGAGGACGGCCAACACCTCTGCTGCTCTCTCAGGCAAAGCTCCCAGACGCACTGAGTCAGCGCCTGGCTTCTGAGATCCTGGGAGCTCACAGTGCTCAGAACTGGGGAAGGATGGCCCCAAAGCTGCACAGAGCAGCTTACAAGGACTCCTGGATCTCCCCAAGCCAGCTCCATGCATGTGGCCCCCCACCCCCGCAAGGCACAGAGCTGGGCACACAGAGGTTCCCTGAGCCACCCCAAACAGCCTCGGTGAGGAGCAAGGGCTCCTTCTGTCAGTAGGAACCAAAAGGGATAGGAGAAGAGGAGTCGGGGACTGCACTGCTAGTTTGGAACATAGCTTCAATCTCTGCTCTGCCATTTGTATCCTGGTGGTCATACAGTGCTGCAGACAAAGGGATGTGCTGGCACTGCTGCCCAGAGCTGTGGGTGCCCCTTTCTGGAGGCATTCAAGGCCAGGTTGGAGGGGCCCTGGGGGCTGACAGCCCTGCCTATGGCTGGGGAGTTGAAACCAGATGATCTTCAGGGTCCCTGCCAACCTAAGCCATTCTATGGCTCTAACATTATTCTCATGTTGTTCAATACAGGAAGCATTGCTTTGCAGACCTGCTGCAACAATCAGGGCCTCAGCCCCACCACAGGAGAGCTCACAGCCCTCCAGAAGGACTTGCAAGAGTTTCCCAGCTCCATTTACAGACTAAGAACTCTTGTGATTACCATCCCAGGCAATGAATGAAGGTTTGAGCTGCAAACATGTTCCCAGCCCCTTGGCTAGGCAACAGGACCTGGTGGAAAAGTCTGCAGGGCTCTGTTTGAAATGCAGTGAGTCTTCACTCCTGACTTAATGGGACACGCACCTCTGGGAAGCCCTCCACGAGGGATGCTCAGGAAATGAAATCAGAGCAATACCCAGACTCCACACAAAGTGCCTTTGGTACAGACAAGAGGGCTTTGTTATCTCCAGCTGCAGACACCTCCAAAACCCCTCAGGTCAGAACCGTGCAAGAAGGACTGCCAAAATCCCTGTGCAACTCTGGAAATTGCTGACAGGCGGGCAGCTGCCGTGCTGATCCCTGATCTGCCCTCTGCCTGGGAGCCTGGCATCACCCCCCGAGCCCACAGTGAAACACAGGAGGGGCAGAAACAGCCATGGACCAACAGAGGAGGTCCTGCACGTTTGGTGTTTGCCAAAGAGCTCCCATGCTTTGCTGGTGGAGCAGCTTCTTGAAATCCACTGGGTCATAAAAGAGGCAGAGAGCAAAAGTTGACAGCAGCCTACAGCAGCGCCGTGTCTTATGCAGAGGACTCAACATCGCATATATGTGCCTAATTTGAATGTGCTGTTCATTTCTTATTTAGCTTCCTGTCTCCAGTTCACCTGGAGCTGATCTATGTGTACGGAAAGGCAACAGCAGATAACCAGACCTAAATTACCCCGCAAAAGCAATGGCCACAATCCAGTTAAAGAAAGATTTACTCACCCCTCCTAAGGATCAGGGCTCACTGATACTCCAAGAGGAGGGATCTCCAGGCAGAAATCCTGCCCTGGTGGCAGCCCGCCCTTAAATGAGGCTTAGGGAGGGCTGGAACCTGAATCGCTCCCACCTGTGCACCCAGGGCCGGCTGTGCCCCTTCCCCAGGTGCTCAATCAGTGGTGCAGGCCATGAGTTAGCAATTCCCATACACCATGGCTCATCTATGGTTCACCGGGGGTGCTCACACATTCAATGGCTGGGACAGCTGGGGCTCATCTCTGGGCACTGGGAGGGTGGTCAAGACAGCACCTTTCCTGAAAGGTGTTTTCCTGTCTGATGCAGCTCCGGAGTGC
The DNA here is from genome assembly GCA_002909625.1 of Bambusicola thoracicus. Taxonomy (NCBI): domain Eukaryota; kingdom Metazoa; phylum Chordata; class Aves; order Galliformes; family Phasianidae; genus Bambusicola; species Bambusicola thoracicus. Next base: position 23,973 of record PPHD01003293.1, on the reverse strand, counting down.
AGAGAAATTCCTTGCATTCGTGTTTCTGGGCAAGACAAAATCCTCTGGGAGCCACACGGGAGTGCGGTGGGTTGTGTACACAGAGATGCTCAGCTCTGGTTTGGTACTCCTGCTCTGATGGGGTCTGTGTGTGTGCAGGGCTGAGGAGAGGAGGTTTTCTTAATTACAGTTTTTTGCTTTGCAGGGGTAGAAAAAACCCACTTCACCCAGTGTTGTTCATGTCGAAGTTGAAACCAGCTATAGGGTCTCTCCAGAGCCAACAGGGAAAACCGGACTGTCCCAGAGGGCCGTCCACCCCTCAGACAGGGCTCTGAGATAGCAGGATGATTCACACCCTGGGGATGCTGATCATTTCCCACTGCTGGCTGCCTGAGATGAGTAATACCAAGATGGCTCAAGTCAGAGGAGTGAATCCACCTGGTCTGCCTGAGGGAGATGTGGCACGGCGGAGGCTTACCTGAATGGTTGGTAGTGAAGCCACAGAGGATGACTCAGAACTGATTTCCTCCCTGGCAGCACCCATCCGCCACAGGGGAAGGACCCAACGCTGCAGTCGCAGCACCGGCACGAAGCCATCGGTTCCCGTCCCACCACCTGCCTTCCCAACTGACCTGACCCAGACCGACCACCGTAACGCCACGCTCCAGCACGGCTGACCTTACAGACGTCTGCTTCTTCCCATGGCTTTTATCCTCCCATCACTCAATGGAAACAACACCTTCCTTAAGCCTTACTGCGTCGCCTGTGATTTATAGAGATTATTGCTGCTAACAGCAAACTGCTAAATCTCAACCAGATCAAAGATGTGGAATGGGGAATGGATTGACAGCTCTTCGGGCTGTGGTGATTCCCAAGGCTTTCTTCCTTCCTTCTGTCACAAGAATTTATACGCTTGTGAGAAACTGATGGGGCGGGGAGCTCTCCTGCTCTGTCAATGTCAAAGTCCGCATGTTTGCAAATTGCTGTAAGTCATCCTTTGCATTTTAGTCTCTAGCTGTAGAAATGTAACAGTAATTGCCTGCCTGGAGGGACAGGGGGTGAAGCAGTCTGCTGAATTTCCTTCAGACTCCATAGCAGTCCTGCTAAGGATCGCAGGATGGCAGGACAGTGGGCTGGAGGAGCCGTATTGCTTTAGTTAGAGGTACCATTTAGAATGGGATGCAACGGAGTGGAATGGAATAGTTCAGCCGGAAGGGTTCTTCTGAGTTTCCCCCAAAAACAGCCGCTCCGTGCCCTTCGCTCAATCCCATCCCTTGAGTTTCCTGGTTGGTCCCGCAAACAGAGCTGAGCTCAGAACTGCTGTTCTCAGCCCCCATTAGTTTGACTCCTGCATTCAGAACGCCATTTCTAGTGCCCATAAGGTGGATATTTTCCCTTCAGATCCCACCTGAACCCCACAGTGACCAACACGGACATCACATGCAGATATCTGAAAGAGCAAGAAAACAGGCAGCACGCAGCCCCTTTCTGTCCGGCAGAGCTGTCTGTTCCTCCCCGCTCCCTTTGGCTCCCATTTTCACCTCCCTGTTCTGCTGCCCATCCTGCCCAGCTGAGTCTCCACCTTGCAGTGGATATTCCATTCTGCAGGTCGGTAACCCGGGAGCTGTCATGGTGCAGCGTGAGGCCGCTTCCCTTCCGAATGGAAACAAACAGGCTCTGGGCAATCGGAGCACACTGGGTCTCAGATAGCCCAACCAGTGCTGCTCAGAGACCGCGCTGTGGCGTCTCATGGGTGTTCCAGGCTGGCTCATATTTTGGCAGTGAATACAGAGGAGTCTCATAAATGTGTGGAAAATGACTCAGAAATTAGAAAAACAATTAAAAAAAAAAAGCTGTCTCTAACACAGACCTCTACTGGAGGCTCTCGGCCCGAAATCTGCAGAGCAGTCATGGCAGCACAGTGACATCCAACCAAAGCAGCTCAGCTCTGTACCTGCCTAAAGACACAGACACCGTCCACTCCGTGGAGGAGCTGCAAACCGGTGCCACTTTTTGCATGTGCCATTTGCACTTCCACGCATCCCCCGCTGAGGACAGCTGCGTGTTTCGGTGACAGGCTGATTTTTGGTTGAGCTCTGTGCTGTAGGCACGGTTACTGTAAATGAAGAGCATCGCCGCAGCTTGAGCTTGGTGCCTCAATCACCGCAAGTGTTTTAAGGCATTTCCTACTCTGACACGACTTGCTTGCCTTGCTCCCCTTGCTGCGGGGAGGGCTCTCGTGCTGACAGCTGCTCCTCCGCTGTGTGCCCATCGGGTCTCTGCCCGCTGTGGTCTGCAGCGATGAGGACGGAGCCCCTCCTGGGCGGACATTTTCCAGCATTCCTTGAAAAGTGCATTGGCTGCGGTGGCCTTTTCGTCACTATGCACACATGGGGAGCTGTAATTTCAACATCCTTCACCACAACAGTGTTCCTTCCATGAAAACCACCCTCCCTTCAATGCTAAGTGACAGTAATCTTTGCTTTAATTGGAAAAGAAAAGGAAGAAGGGACAGAACATCCTCGACAAAGGAACTAATGACTCAAGTGCTGGGAAGTCCTGCCCCCAAGGGACTGCACAGCTCGCAGCATTGATTCTTAATGACTTACAGAGATTGGAGGTTTGGAAGATCTCTCAGTGCCTCTGCAGGGATGCGGCTCAGCTGATTGTTCTGCAGCATCCTATAATTAGAAGAAAGGAAAACTCTGTAAAGGACACAGAAGTTTTTCTGACCGAATGGAAGAAGGCGCTGCTTATGTCTGAAGCTGTCCCGGACCCTGGGCACGCAGCAGTCAGTGCTGGTCTGTCAAAACTCTGCTGTGCCAAAGCAATCCAGATGTCTTCTACAGCCACAGACATCATCTACCACACCTTCAGCTCTATTCTAATAGGCATTCGATGCTGGCATGCAGTCCTGCTCTTACTGGCGGAGGAGACAAGTTGGATGCAGCACAAAGAGGCAGCAGGGATGTCGTACAGTGATAAATGGTTCCCTCTCAAAGGAAGGACACCTCAGGGTCCGGGGGGTCCACCCTGGAGCTGACACTGAGCGCTGCTGCTGAGGGGAGGGCGGCTGCACGCCCACGGGAGGAGGTGAGGTCACTGTGATTGGGGTCAGCATAAATCACAGTGCTCCAGAGGGGCAGGTTTTAATTTCAGAAATGGAAGGATTGTTTACTGGCAGAGACCACACCTGAACAGCCAGGAACGTGGCCCCGTCACACCAGGATCCTTGCACAAGACAGTCTCAGCAGACTCACAGCCCTCACAGGTACAGGTCTGTGCACGATCCAGTGTCCCCATCTTGGGAGGCCAAAGTGATTCAGCCAGCGCAGTCAAAGGGCTGGTATTGCTTAAGGCAACTGTGCCCGGAGCTCATGTATCAGGCGTAAAGACATTCCAACCTCTGCACGTTCCTCTTCCCTCCCCCTGGGAGCATCTCCCTCGGATATGACACCATTCCCATGTTCTGCTCAAGCTTGGGGTTGTCAGAGAGGCAGCACCTATCTGGGATTCCTCAAGCACTCCGAGCCACCTGCAAACCCGCCCTGCTGGGGCAGTGTGGCCTTCTGGTGATGTTTTTGATGTGTGTTCACCACCCAAGCCAGCCAGTGCCTGCCCTGTACCACCTGAGAGGCTGAGACTGCAGCTCAGGGTGGGAGGTGACCAATGTGACCCACGGGGAAGGGTCCAACCAGCCAGGAGAGGTGGTCTGTGCAGAGCGAGGCCGCTCACGTCGTGCTCACTCCATCCCACGAGCTGATGGAGAGCAGCCCTGCGGGGTGGTGGCTGCAGGGCAGCGTGGGGTGGGAGCACGGGGTCAGCATGCTTGTGCAGGCAGGTGCTGGGCAGCGCTCACACCGGTGTCTGTGTGGGCACGCTGTGGGCAGTGCTGGGTCTGTGCGCTCCCATGGACCGGTTGAGGCTTGCTGAGGAATGGAGCAATGGGGTGGGCCATCCCTGGCTGGCTGGCTGCGGGGGTGCCAGCTCTGCAGCCAAGAGGATGCACTCAGGCATTCTGCCCTCCACGTTTCGGGGTGAGGCACGTTTGGGTTGTGCTTGGAATCCTTCCCTGTGAAGTTTGGTGTGGGATCCCTGCTTGGCTGGTGAGTGCTGCTGTTGCTACTGCACGTTCAGCCAGGAAAACAAGAAGCCTGGCAACCCCCTCCGTGCAGCAGGGGGATACCTGAGTGAGGGTGGGATGCGGTGTGAAGCCATGGCAGCACAAGATCAGCCACAGGGACAATTAGGACCTGCTCTTCATGGCTGACGGAGTTCAGCTCGGAGATGAGGGTCTGGGTGGCTCATGAGGAGTTCTGGAAGGATGGGACAGTTTCCATTTTTCCAGAGCTTCTGGGTTAAGAACACATTCTGGGTTAAGAACACATTCTGGGTTAAGAACACATTCTGCTGCCCTGGAAAGCTCCAAGGATTGGGGAGCACAGACTGAGGAGATCGTTTAGAAGTAGGTTGGCAAAGGACAGAAGCAGCCAAAGGAGCTGATTTCCACTGATGCTGACCCCAAAGCGTGGATCCTGGACTTTGTGGGGAGGGTCAGGGCTGGCCGTGCTGCAGAGCAGAGCCCTGGGAGAGGTGCATTCACAAAGTCCTTTTGCAAAGAGACGTTCCCACCAGTTAAGCAGACTGCAGAAGATCCATCACTGCCGGCCGTGCTCAGCTCAGGGAGCCGAGGGGGACACATCTCACCTCGCTTTGGTTGGGGGCTCAGTACATGAAGATCTTTGCACATTCCTCTGTCACGGTGGCTTTTCGGCAGCGAAGTGCCTGGCTTTTCACTTGCTTTCTTCCCAGTCTCCTCACACCTGCTTCCCTGGCTGTACCCCGTACGGTTTCTGCGCAGGCCTATCTTTATGGCCACTTTCCAGGTGGTTTCTGTGCGCTGGAGCAGCCGGAGGAGGCAAAGCCAAGAAGCTGGTCATGCTTCCAGAAGCTCTGGGATTCGCTGTGGGGGCAGGGAGAGGACCATCTGCACGGGCAGGTCTGGGGAGGAATTCCCGGGGTGTTTCCCATCCATTTTTAAACCGAAGTTAATTCTCTGGAAAGACCGGGAAAGCACCAGGCCCCTTAACAGCCCAGGAGTTTACTTGTGGGCACGCGCATGACCGCAACGAGCTCTGAGGCCCCACTGCATTAAAATTAATTGCCATCCCTGTCCCCCTGGGGGACACCCCTGTCACCACAGGCGGTAGCTCTGAGCCCAGTCAGTCAGCTTGGAGTAGCTGCAGGCTGCAGCTGGGTGCGCTGCCATGCGCTGCCTGGCACAGCTCGGCCAACCCGTGGCAGTGTGCACATCCACAGAGGCGCCCTGTCCTGGATTCCCATCCGCTCCAAAGCCTGCTAGGCCTGCCATTCAGGTATGGAGTTTCCTTCCTCATTGCAGCACTGTTTGTCTTTAAAGGATCGCTTCTGTCCTCGTTCACCTCTCTTTGAGGGCAGGTGACCTCAGTTGCCTCCTTTTCCCTTTAGTTGGCCCATCTTGCCATGGTTCCCCGGCATCTCCCCCGGCCCCATTTTCAGCCGCCCACCCCCAGCTTTGTGCAGTTATCCCAGCAGCGCAGCCCGGAGCCTTTGCTGGCTGTCGGATGGAGCCTGGCACCTCCAGGGGAGCAGCCTGACAGGTGACTCATCCTCCACACGTCCACTTCTCCTTTGGTTTCCCATGGAAGCAGCCTGGTTAGGAATCAGCGTGATGCCTTTTGAAAGTAAGGAGACAGGCCGTTCCCCTCCGCTCCTCGCTTTTAATACCTCATATCCCGGCATTTCTCTGATCTCTCCTGCCTCATGGGCTTTTCAGATTCCCTCTCCAGATACCTCCTTCAAGATGTGTGGTTTGTTGTTGGAGATTAGAGACATGACTGCAGGAGTGGTTCTACTGGTCCCAAGGGAGCAAGGATGTGAGCTGGATGGGGAGCAGTGCGGAAGCAGATTGGGCCACCGCGCCCTGCCCAGAGCGGCTCACGGGACAGGGATGCAGCTGGGCTGTCTGATGCTCCGCAGCTCAGCGTGATCAGTTCAGAGCACACCGACTTACAGAGCTCCGGCACCTGCTCACAGCCCATAGCTCCATCACAGGGACAAGAACATGATGGAAGGTGAATGCTGTTTCTGGAGGCAGCGGGGACTCGCTGGCTGGAGTGAACTCATATCTACATACACCAACGACCACAGGCCCTGTTATGGGTTACAGACAGCAATCGGAGCAGCAGCACAGGGCAGCCTGACATACCCTGCATCCTGGGCAGGAAAGACTCGAGACTTTGGAAACGGAAGGGCTGGCAGCACCCTTCTTTTTGGAAGCGAGAACTGCTCTCAGTGAGACATTCTCTGTGAGCATCGACCCTCCCTTCCTTGTCTTGGAGCTGGGTTGGTTCTTTGCAGGCCTCCATGGAAGGGGGTGGCATAAAGGTAGGGCAGCCCTGCAGCCGGAGGGGTTGGTGTGGCAGCCCAGCAGGCCGCTCTGTGTCACAGCCCTGCTGAGGGCAGGGCACGCTGTCAGAAGCAGAACTCTTGGGCTCAGCTCCATCTCCAGCCCTTCTGCCCTCTCCTTGCACCAGAGATCACAGAGCTGTCCCTGTGTGCACGCAGGCTTCGTGCAGAGGCAGCACGCTGCTCTCATGACTGCAACCTGCGGGAGCTGCACTCTTACATTCTGCATCAGTAGTTCCCCGGGCCTGACACAAATAGAAATTGATCAAAAGCGGCTTTAAAAGCTCCCGAGCTCCTGAAGTAGAAAGTTCCTCTTGTTGAAATTGGGTGGGAGAGCTGCGGTTTTGCCTCGGTTCCTTTGATTTGTTGCCTAATGCAGGGGATGGATAAATCTCTAAGCCCTGAGATTTAGGGCAGGATTCATACTTTACATCTTCAGAAGACACAGTAAACAGCCCTATACTCTCTAATCCCGGAGCAGGTTCATACCTGCTCACTCTGTATAAACTGGACCGGCTACAACAATTTCACGTTGCGGCTGAGTTCAAAACACCCCTTTGGGGATGAAATGTTTATTGCAGGAGATTTTTAAGATGGTTCCTGAAAGAGAGGAAGAGGGACTCCCAGCTGAGCACCCTGCGTGGACCTGCGGGGCCGCCACGGGGATGCAAAAAGCTGCGTGACTCCGTGAGCAGCGAGACTGCCCTGGGCTGTGGAACCGTTCCATGGGGAGGGGTTTGTTGGTGGCCTTCATCCCTCGGAGCTTCCTGAGGGTGGGAGCAGTCCCAGCCCTTCCCCATTGCGCAGGCAGAGGTGGGGTGGTCACCCCGACGTACATCTCCTGGGCTTGGCAGTTCTCAGGCACAGCCGTGGAGCTCCGGGACCCGACTGTGTGGGTCTGCAGCACTCCGAGACACCACACGTGGGGGTCGTTACCCCGGGGAGTTGGGGACCTTTATCCCAAAGGAAAACTTCTGCAGTCTCCTGCAGTGCATTTCCACACGGCGTGGAGGGCTGTGCCATGGAGAAGTGAGGAAGCGCTGCAGGGGATGTGTGGCGGTCCTTGGGGTGGGCGCAGCTCCTCAGCCACACAGGGGCACGTCAGGCACTGTGTGTTCAGCAGCTGGCACTGCAGTGCCTGGTGAAGTTGCATCCTGCAAGCCTCAGTGCACGGCCGGTGCATGGCACAGGGCGCTGCGGGGTGGGGATGTGGTGGCTGTGCAGAGGGGAATGAATTACTTACAGAATCTTCAGGCTGTAGAGGCCAGAGAAAGCTTCCCCTGGGATACTGGAGATCTGGTTTCCAGAGAGGCGTCTGCAGTGAAAAGAAGAGCCAGAAATGCATCAGCACCCTCGTAATGACAGCCCCCCGTCTGCAGACACTGCACTGCTGATGCATTTTGCTGCAGCCCTCCTGGGGAGAACGCAGCAACACCTGCAAGCTGTGCTGCACACCTGGTGTGTGACCCCTCCATACTGCATGCGCCCAAAACCAGGACAGACAAAGGGGCTCTGCAATGAAGGCAAGGATAGGGGCAGTGTGGCCTGGGGAAGAGGTTGATGTGAAGGGGTGGGAGAGGCAGACAGAGCTCAAAGCAGCCTCACAAATGAGAGTAGGAGCACCAGGCTGACAGCACACAGAGCGGGGGACAGAGATCAGAGGTGCAACTGGCTCAGTGGCCTGATTCTTCATCCCAAATTACAGCAGTGTTTGTGCTTCACTTTCTGATCCCCATGTGCTCCGACGGGTCGAGGCTGGACTTCCCACGGACACATGGTATGAAACTTGCTGCAGTCCACGTGATTTGAACTGGAATACTGCATCCCCCAAATGAGACAGTGAGCACCACCTGCGATCGGGCGCATCTTCAGTCTCTCAGAAGCTCCCAAGCAGACCCAGCAGGCTGGCACGGATACCAGGAAACACGCCGCATTATTCACCTAACATCCACAAAGCCCATTTCCTTTCAGATCTTTTGGCTGTGAAGAAGACAAGTGCTGAGGATGAGCAGCATAATCCGGGCTGGAAGCAGAGCACGTTGCAGTGAGGACTGCGGAGGTCATGGAGAGGATCTGAGCCTTGGGAGGCGTCACGCTCCCCGTGGCAGAGCAGGCTCGTTGGGTGCCCAGGCTGCCTCCTTCCCCGTCTCTCCCCTCGGGAATCCGGAGAAAATTACTCCCGTAATTAGGCCTCTGACAGCACAAACAGCACAGGGTCGTCCCTTTAATGTGCACGAGCAGGTTGCAACCTGCCTCCTCGCAGCATGCAAGCTGCCTGGCAGGCTGGGCTATTTGTCACTTGGGGGCTGTGATTTGGGGTAATTGCTTCTTTTGATTGCTGATTTCCACATGGGAGGGAGTGTTGTCCGGGAGACCGAGAGCTCCCCTGCAGGGGAGGCGTTCCTGCACGGATCCTCAGCCGTGGATCTGCGGACTGCCCGCCCCCGCAGCTCCGTCCGCCCCCCTGCAGGACTGCGCTGTGTCCGTGTGCGCCTCCTCACTCGTTTCCCGGCTGCTGTGAGCCCTCGTATTGATGCTCCTGGGCACGGTCAGGTGGTTGCAGGGCTCACTCCTGCTTGCTGGATCCCTAAATGGAGCTGGGACCTCCAGGATTAGCAGGACGGGAGCGTGGAGCTTCTGGCTCTTGGCTTGGACACTTGCTAGGCCAGCTTGCAGCATCTCGGTACCACAAGAAAACAGAACTTCAGGGTAAGAGAGACCTGTGGGAGGTTTCACTGGGTGCTGTCCGTGGGCCAATCTAGAGGCAGAGCATCCCCAGCTCCAGGAAAGGCAGCAGTGTCTCCGCTGCTGCTGCCCCCATCCTTGGCTCTGCCCCGTGGGGACTGTGCCATTTCCCAGCTCACCTCCAGATCTTCTCTCCTCTACTTTTGCCTTCTTCCCAACGCCAGGTATCCAGGTGTCCCAGCCAAGGGAGCTGTGCCATTTCTCTGAATGTAGGCCAGGAATGTGTTGGTCTTTTGGGCTGTCCTGTCCAGCAGGAGGAGCGGCCCCTGGGGAGAAATGCCTGCTTCCATACTGTCAGTTCCTGGGTCAGTCCGTGTGGACACAACAGGTTCTGTGTGACCCTTCCTCTGTTTGTTGTTGCCTGACAGCCTCCCTCCTGCTTGGTTCCTTCTGTCCCTCTCACCCTCAGACTGCCCACAGATCTCCCAGCCTGGCAGGGAGCCACCCACTGAACACAAAAATTCAATAGGAAATTCACTGAAACGATCGTTTCCTTCCTATTTAAAAGGGAACAATAACATTTGCAGCGATGCTGCCAGTGTGACTTCCCTGGAGACAGCTCTTCATTTGCTTCTGAGGCCCAAAGCAAAAAACTCCCCAAGAAAGGCCCAGGAGGCAGCACTCCTTTGTGCCCCACGCCGTGAACATCTGACCCACAGCACAGCTCCAAGCCTGCTCGGGTCTCTCTTTAGGATAGGCGGTCTTGACTCAGCCACATGTCCTACTGTTATGGGGCTTACATGGCGAGATGGATTGGCAGGAAGGGAGAGCTGCATTTAAAATGACTGATGGAAGAGGGAGAGAAGGGGCAAGTGGAAGGTGAGTGGGAGCCAGAGTTGGCTGACTGTCTTTGGAAGGTTTGCGTGTTTGGTGGATTTTAGATTCTGTTCCCCTCCTTTTCCCCCTCCAGTGATTTCTGGGAACATTCCTCCAGGCTTTGATCTGCATTCCCAATCCACTCCAAGTTGGAACAAACTCATGGTTTACCACTTCATGGTTGCTGTAGTTCAGTTACCACAGGCTCCCACCCCCTCCTGTATCTCGGGCTTCTTGGTCATGCTACAACTTCCATGGCACGCCCAAGGGCTGTTTGTTGGGCATGATTGCTCATGTCATGCGCTCAGACAACATGATGATGCCCTTATCGTTCACGTTACGAAGCAGGAACATTGCCCATTGGCAGGACAGGACAAACACACATGTCCATATCCCAGTGGAATTTTCCCCTTGCCAGATCATTACCGTTCATGTCAGCCTTCCTCTTTGATCTCCTGCTCCGGTTCATTTCTCAAGCTCCAATATTGTCAAGGCAGAAGCTGCTCCCAGATAAACCCTCTGCGCTCCTGTCTAAACAGCGTCATCATGTCAAGATCGTGCCATCCCCCAGGTGCATGGGGGACCAAGGGCTCCACGCTGTGCTGGAGTTTGTTCTCGTGCTGGTGCAAAGCAGGAATTAAGCCAATTAAGTCATGCAAGTGAAAACATGGTACATTTGAGGAAAGAGTCAGGCTTGGACTCTCCCTTCCCACGCAGGAATCTGCAGCTGGTCCCACTGCGGTATCACCTGGAGGTGTCTCCAGCGTGGTCTTACTGCTTTACTCCATCCCTGAGGAGGAGACTGCAGGCCTGTTTCTAGCCCAGCTACCCGTGCCCCCACCAAATGCCTGTTCCAACTCGATAGATTGATGGCATTCGCTTCTTTTGTTTATGGTCCTCCAGCCAGTTTTCAACCCACACGAATGTTCGTATGCGAGCCAGTTTGGATTCATTTGCCAAGGAAGATTTAGTAAGACAATTCCTTATTGAACAACCCAATACAGGACAGGATTACCTTCATTTTGTCCCCTTATGTCAAGGTTTTCGGGGGGGAATTAATCCCTTCAGACCTTCAGTTTAGAGTTCTGGTTCCAATCTGTGTGCCTCACTTGGGATCCCATTGGGCAGTCAGCTGTCTGAGGGCCGCTTACAGGGACACGAGGGGCAGTGATTCTCCCTCATAAGGATTCTTCAAATGCTGAACTCTGCCCCCAGCACAAATGGAGGAGAAAAAGAGCAGAAATTTCAGTGCTCCACAACTTTTTGAATTGGAGTTGGGCCTCCTCGGTAACATTTCTCAGTGCGCACAATGGAGAACCCCTTGGAAGTCCTCTTCTCCTGTCTTCAGCTGTATCCTGGCCAGCATCTGCCTCCACACCATGCCAGACTGCACAGCGGTGACCTCTGGAATGCTTCACAGGAGGAATTATCCTTTAATCCTCTCCATGCTGTTGCTCACCCGCTGCACTGAGGATCAGTGCTGTCCTCTGCCAAGGAGCAATGTCAACCAGGGGAACATAAAGTCCTGGATGAACCAGGGCTGGGCGTCGTGTCTCTAATGAGCTACAGAACAGTCCCAACACAGTGCTCAGTCACAGCATCCTGCTGCTGTAGGCAGGAGCCAGGCAGTGCCCTGGGGAATCACAGCACCCAAACGCTCAGAGGGCCTTCACCTCACAGAGCAGCGCTCCGGGCTGCAAGAGCTGCTTGGGAAGGGGAGACCACAGCTCCTGCTGCTCCTGGATCAACGCACAGCACTGCTCCTGGATCAGTGCACAGCATGGCGCTCCCCTGGATGGTGAGTCCCTCAGCCCTCGGGGCCCAAGAAGAGGCAGGTGAAAGAGCCAGTGGCTGGGAAGGGGTCTGATCTTGCCGCTGTGCCCTGGAGCAGGAGGTGAATGGCAATGAACACCTGCCTTTGGCTGCAGTTTCTCCTCTTGGCACCAAGCTCTCGTGTTTGGATTCAAAGCACGGTAACAAAGCCCTTGCCGGCGAACACATTTCAACATGTTGTTATTCCCAGGCTGGCTTTCAAGATCCTCTTTCTACTCCTTCTCTACTGATTGCTCTTGTTTCTCTTGGCACCCAGCTCCGGCTTTTCAGGCTTCATTAACTGGAATTTATTAGCAACTTTAAACATTCTTCCCGCTGCCAGAAAGAAAGAAAAGGAACAAAAAAAAAAAAGGAGAGCAACAAAAAGGAGATGGACACAACCTGGGGCAGCTCCTGTCTGTGTGAGGCCTGTATCGGAGCACCTCTCCGCCACCTTCTCCAGAGGGGAGGACTGCAGGGAAGGACCCACGCATCCCTATGGGCCTCCGCTCCATCCCTGCTGAGGTGGAGGTGGATGTGATGGATGCTCATCACAGCGTTTGTCCTCAACAGCAATGGGAGCACACCGCTTGGAAAGGGGAGGTCGGGAGTCTCTACGGGCATAATTAATGCAAGGTACAGAGAGATGAAGATGGGATTGAGGACCGTTTGAAGATAAAAATCTCCATTGCAATCTGATCATTACGAGACTGGGGCTGTTATGGGAGCAGTGGATGTCGGTATCTCTTCTGGGCTCTTTGGTCAACACTGACTGTTCAGAGAAGTCCACCTGCAAACGCGCAGCCACAGATCAGCACAGATGAGCACAGGGGGAGCCTTCTGCTCACAGCAGAGCTGCTGTTCATTGCACGGCACCGATGGTTTGGGGTCACTGCTTCGTGGACGCAGACACGGAGCACAGCGCGGGGCGGCACCGCCTATTGCCCCTCTGTGAAATGGGAAAGCCACAGCATCTCACTGACATTACCGGTAAGGAATCCAACACTTTGGAACCTGGAACACCTGGAACCTATTCCGAAATAGCTGCCATCTGCGGTGCTGGCTGTGAGAAGGGACTCAGTACGGTTAAAGTGCTCCATGTAGACACTGAACTGTTTGAAGTGCTATATACACAGCAAGCTTACATCATGTACCTCAAATATGACATTAATATCAATGGTTCATGCTATGCAATAACAACATTTTGAAGAAACTGCATTTTTCAGCAGAAGGCATTGCACAGAAAGGAGCAAAGCATGAGAACAGCACCCGGAGGTGTTTCTCATGGTCAGGTGGAACACAACCATACGGGTGCAGTGTACGGCCAGGCTCAGCCTTCTGCCTCTCCCTGGGCTCTGCCTGCCGGGGCTCCCAGGGGACGCCGTGGTTGCTCATGCTGCTGGTGGCTCATTTTGCCCTTTCAGAAGTGAAGGTGTTTCCTCACTCAACCCTACAGTGGCAATTAACCCCCACCCAGCACACAGCC
>PPHD01003293.1:0-10642 GCA_002909625.1 Bambusicola thoracicus | reverse complement strand
TCGTCCCCCCCCCCCATGCAGGACCCCCCCATGTGGGCACTCACAGCTCCTCCAGGAAGCGCAGATGTTGGAAGGCGCTGGGCTGCAGCTGGCTGATGTTATTCATGCTCAGATCCCTGTGGAGAAGAAGACATTCTCAGATCAGTCACATTGCAGCGTGCACAGAATAACTCCGAGTGCCAGGCTCCACTTCTCTGCATAGGAAAGCACTTCAGTGAGAAAACCCTGCACAGTTCATCTCAGTGATAACAGCTCAGCACAGCCCGGGCTCTGCCTGCAAAGGGATGGAGAGCAGCAAAGCACATTCCTGCTCACATTGTTCCGTTCAGCACTCCATGCTCTCCGTTTGGATGATCCCACGATGTAACAGAAGGGTTAAAATATCAGTTTGTGCTGCTGCTATTTTTATTTTTAAATCCCTGAGGGCAGCTGCTGCTTCGCACCCATTCAAACATCTTCTTTCCCTGCATCAAAGTGCATCGTGTTTACACTGTAATGAATCAGTCTGATGTTTTGACACGTCGTGAAACAATGCAAAAATAACAAAACCAACCAAAAAAAAACCCCCAACACAAAATGAAAGGCTATGAAACAAAGCACAGACCTGAAACGTTCAGCATCTCCCGGCAGTTCTGCAGCCTGCACCTTGAGCTGTTTCCTGCCGGCCATGCGGGCAGCACTGCTTGCTCCCTGCAGAAGGCACTTCTCCAATCTCCTATAAGATCACCTCTCCTGACCCCTTCTCTCCTCCACTTCGGTCAATACCCACATAACCTCAGGAGGAGGAAAACACGCTGCTTTCTCAAGCAGTCGTCCAGATGTCCGAGGAGAAATACCCTCACCCATCACTGTGCTCTCCTTGCCCTGCCTCCCCAGGGCCGCAGAGAAGGGGCCCTCCCCCATCACCTCTCAGGGCAGAAAGAAGGAAAGGACAGATTTCCAAGGCACGGGGAAGACTCAGGGTCATTTTGTCACAAATACATAGCTCTGCTGCTGCGAGGCTTTGGGTGCTGTCTGCTCACCCACGGTTCTCCTGCAGGACTCAGTTGCAACACATTTTTCTCTGCAGGTCGTCCACCCCCATGTGAAGGCACAGCATTCCTGCCTGAAGCACTGCTGGAGTGCGAGTTGACTGTTGCTCACATCAGGATGTTGTTGACTCGTTGCTGTGTTTTCCCAAGCTTGTGCTTCTCCTCTTAGTAACGTTCCTTGTGTTATATACAACCCCAGCACATGTAAGCCTGGCAGTGCTTCCTGTCTGGGTGGAAGGGGCCATTCATCTCTTTGGGTGTTTGGGGATGGCTGCTCCAGGCATTCATTCAGCTCATTTTGAAGGGAAGCCATTGCGGCCGAACCCTTCTCAGGGTTCCTTTTTCAGGCACACCCACATGGGGGTTTGGGATTCGTGGGTCGCAGGCGCTCCTGACGCTTCTCCGGTCCTCCCATGACTTTGTCTTTCCAAAGTAGGTCTCTCGTTTGAGTTTCAGCATCTACTGAGGTCAAACAACCATTGGGTTCAGCAGAGCACTGCCCAGCTGCTTGCCTTTGGGTCCAGGGGACCACGCTGCACTGGCACGGTGGGACGTGCCCTCACCATCCCATCCCAGAGCTCTCCTGCTCCTCTTTTCCCAACCACCCGCCTCTCTGCCCTCTCCATGAGCTACACAAGCAAAGCAGATGCCTTCTGCTGTCCAATCACACTGTGTGGCAGCAGCACGAAATGCTGTCAGAGAAGTAAAATGAGCTCCCAAAACCCAAACGTGGCTCCGCATCACCTTCATCCACCCACAGCGCGATGCCTTTTAAGGCCTCCTGCGTGAGGTGCTCAGGTTACCCGTGCTTCCCAATGGCGCTGAACCAAAGCCATCGTGGCTATAATTAATGTGATTTAAGACCGTCCCCCGCTCCTTCCCCAACCCATTCTGAACATTTATCAGCCGCATTTCTGACTTGTACCTGCAGGAAAACTGAGGCACAGTTCATGGAAACTGAGCCCATGTGATTCAGCCTCAGACCTCGCACCTCCTCTGGCCCTCCAGGGGTTCCTTAAATTATTTGCTTTGATGTCACCTTCTTTCATGAGCAACCTTTGAGCATTCACTGATGAGCTGATCTTTACCAGGCAGGACGACGTGACGCACAGCACGCTTCGGGTTCTCCAGTGGCTGCTCACCGTGTTCTCCACGAGAGCTACAAGGAAGGCACTGCAGTGCTTTAGCCCAGGAATGATGGAGAGATTTAAAGAGCACAGCGGGTTACCTTTGGCACGCACTGAGGCGGGTGGGATGCCAGGAGGGCACTGCCCAAATAACAGCAACGCTTGCAGTGTTCAGGGGCACAGACTTCGATCTGCTTCCGTAAGGGAGCAAAGTGCCCCCAGAGAGCACAGCTGTCCTCAGGTTTGAGCCTTCTGGAAGCTATTAAGAATGCCCAATAGTGACCATCTCCTCAAGCCCCCAAATCAACCCACTATATCAATAAATCCACATTTCTCAGGAAGTCCAGGATTTCATCCCCTGACCCGGGGGGCTTCCTTGCACCCAGGCATTTGAGCAGAAATGTTTAAGATTATTGTGAGGAGAAGCCAACAACCTGGTACTGCCTTGATTAATTGATTACCCAGTAACACATTAAAGCCTCCCAGTTTTGGTCCCACAGTCTGATTTCTGGGGGAGTTGTGCAAACCAGAGAGCATTCCCGTGCTTATCCCTGTGGGATCTATCTCTGGACCTGCTCTCGCAAGGCACGGAGCACTCCTGGCTTGCAGAAATCACCTGGAGATGAGCAGTATCTGCGCCAATCTTCTGGCCACTCTCCTTAGCATCCAGTAAAAAAATGCACAAATAAACCACCTTTAATAAAGAAGCCCAAAGGCAATAAGTGATGGTTTTATAAGTTCTTCAGCCTGCAGGTTGAAATCCGTGCTAAAGGTGGTTTGGTGGGGAAAAAGAGAAAGGGAAGATAAAGAGATCAAAGCAGCAAGAGCTCATTTGCATTGCACCCTATGTGGAGGCACCAGCCCCGCTTCAATCCCCTATCACTGCAATGGGCAAATGCAGAATGCGTTTCAACTCCCACCTCTACGGTTTGAAAACAGATCAGACATCTCAGATCACCCCCCCATGCAGGCCCTGCCTGAGATCTCCACAGCGTGCCAATGATAAAGATCCCACCAAGAGCAGTTTGCCAGGGTGAGGTGCAGCCCATCCCTGCACCAGCTGGCCATCACAACTCTGATCCATGCAGTGGGTACCAATGGCCCATGGCAAGCACCGCTCTCATGCAGCGCTCCCTAATCCTCTCCCAGCTCATCCCACTGCTGCCCCATCTCTGCTCAGTGTTCTGTGGCCTCCGTGCATGGGGATAGAAATGGGCTGAGCAGAGGAGGCAGCACAGCTCTCTGTGAGCAGACAGTGAGAAGAAATAACCCTCTGAAGCCATCTCACGGGCCAGGGCTGTGAGCGAATGCTGAGTGCGCCCCAAAGAGTCAAAACTTGAACATTCTAAATGTATTCCTAAAGGCTTTTCTCCTCTTTCAGCCGTGGTGGGTTGGGGTGTTTTTCAGAGCATTCCCTCTGGGCACAGCTCAGTGCTCGTGTCCAATTCCGAGCACTGAGATCTGATTCTCTTCTGGGGCAGGCAGAGGTGAAGCTGCGCTGCACACCCACCCTGAGCACAGCCTCCTACCTGCCTCTCAGGGCCACATGCAACCCCTGCTCCCCCCAGCTCTGCTCAGGAGTCCCACACTGCTGACGCCCACAGCCAGCAGCTCTGCTCCATTTACTTCCAGACCTACAGAAAGGGGAGGGCAGAGCCCAGGGCTGGCAGAGAGGAAACTGATAGCCTGCAGTTGACCAGACACGCATACACACACACGCTGCTTTATTTCACTTTGAGAGGACCTGGCAGCCCGCAGTTACTCCTGTTAGTTCTCTGTCTGGCAAGAAATCAGAGAACAGGCCTGGCAGACATCACAGTCACACACAGTGTGCCACCCCATCAGCAGCAGAGCTCTGAGCAGGGGACCAAACCAGGGCAGCACCCAGCGGGCACAGCCCCACAGCTGCACCCCAGGGGTTACACCGGCAGGGCAGAACACCATCCCCAAACCTGGGCATGGGATGTAGACACAAACCGCAGCACTGGGGGAGATGCGCCACAGAACCTCGGGGGGTTCGTCTGACACAGACGGGAAGAAATCATTCAGAACTCAGAGATGTTTCACAGGAGCAAAATCCTGACGCATATTTTCAGTTGGAAGCCTCAGAAACTCCGGTTGGAACGCTTTAAGCCAACGTCAAAACATTTCATTCACCAAATGCCAAGCCATGAGAACGCAGTATTTAATTACATACATTATCTGCATGCATTAACCTAAGGTTGAACGTGGAAAAAAATAAATCAGAAGCAAAACAAAGCCCAAACTGAAACACAGCCTTTCACTTCTACAAGATGTTTTCATTCAGAACCATTTCAACCACAGCTGCACATCGCCTGGAAAACGGCCTTTGATGGAGAACAGCTTTAGCTGGAGGTAACCAAAGACTTTGTTTCCCTGTGCACCCCCAGCATCCCCTCCTGCTGCTTACCAGGACGCACTGCGGTACCGGGGCTGACTGTGCAGGAGCTGGCAGAGGGAACAGGTCTGCATTTACGTGGGCTTCCTCTCCTCGCTCCCGACCGCTCAGCTTTCCAAATGCCGATGTCAGCACTGCAGCTGCACACGCCGTTCTCTCACCATCAGGAGCCCAATTAATGGGGAATGGGGGATTCTGCCTGATTTGGCACTTCTGGAGCGGCTCTCTAAAGTTCCCGGGAAAGCACAGGGGCCTCAGCTGGCGAGAAATAAGAGGACGAGCATCGATGTGAGGGCTGTCTTTGTGCTTCCCGTTCCTTGCAGCAGAACAGCGGCTCCAGAGATAACAGATTTCTGTTCCCCAAGAGGTGAAGGGGGAGGTTTGAAGGTCTCAGGTGGGATTTATTTCTGCTGGCCAAGGGCTGCAGAGCAGCCACACCTGTGCCTCGGCTGTGTGCAGCTCCATGCCTGCACCTGTGTCCTCTCACCGTGTCACAGCCAACCCTGAACTCCCCCCCATATCACACAGTGCACATCCAGATACATGCAAGCACTTGCAAGGAGCAGTGGGGATGCCTTTGCAGCACACGTGTGCCGAGAGCCACCAGTCTCAGCCTGCAGCAGTGATGAGCACAGCCCATCCATGGCCTCTGACCTGCAGCTCAGTGGGCAGAGCTGTGCCAGGAGTGGCCCCAGGAGGCAGCGCTCATTGGGAAACGGACCCCAGGAGGGCTCACACTTTGGCCATTGCCATGTTTGGTTTGGAAAGACGTTACGCTACAGAAGCCTGTTTCAATGGCACTTCCTAAACACTCCCGGCCAGCACGGCCAACCAGCAAAGACAATTCAGCATCATAAACAACCCAAAGAGCCAAGGATGTGTTCCCATGCCTGAAATGGGCGGAAGGCTCAGTTGTGGTGTCTCTGACACTGCCGTGGTGCCAACTGTGTTGCAATGCTGGCCGGCAGACACAAGGAGGTGGGTTGCTCTGAGTGCTCCCAGCTGGCTTACGCTGTAGTGTGGGGCAGAGCTGCAGCATCACTGCCCTGCTCATACCGGTGCCACTCTCTGAGCTCACCCTGACCGATGGCAACAGCAAGAGAGCTGGAATCAGCTGGGAAAACAAGCCCAGATATCAGCTTAGAGTCAGCACCAAACAGCAGCCCCCCTCAGACCCTGCCCATGCCAGCCCACAGCAGCAGGGGACCTGAGGTGCCCTCACACTCACCTGGACCCCCAGCCACCACACCGGGAATCTCCACAGGTCTCTCAGCCACTGCTCAGGGAACAGCATCCAACCCCAAAAGGTCTTTGCAGGTCTTCGGTCGAGCGAAGAGAGGTGGCTGGGTTTGACTCTGAGCTGATGGAGAGACCTCTCAGGTACTCATCAGATTACAGCACACAAATCAATAGAGCCTGATTTCCCCCCCACAGGGAACACACAAGAGACAAATGGGGAGGAGCTGTGGGTTGTTTTTAACCCTCTGCATTTTATCACAGGTTCACATGCTCTGTAATGTCAGGGCTCATTTGTCCACGCATGGCAATGCCAAAGGATGCTGTTAATTACCTCCTTGCCTGTCCTGCCCCCAGAAGAGAGCTGCCCACAGTAGAAATGAAACACATGGAGGTCATTCCCATCGTTAGCAGATGAAAGGCCAGGCTCAGCCCAATGGCCACCTGCATCAGTGCTGGCAGTGCCTCCAGAAAGCATTCTCAGCTCACTGCGTGTATGTCAAACTTCCAGCCCGTGTAATGCCAACCACAAATAGAGCATCTGGAGAGCTGCAGCCTCAGAAGGCAGAAAATGTCACAAAGTGGCACCTGCTGAGAAGTGAGGCTGTGCCCAGGCTTTGTCGGCTCACCCCCCTTAGAGGGGCTGTACTCTGCTGGAGTACAAAGGAACGACCACACCGTGCCGAGGCTGAATGCGTGCAATGCGCTCACACAGCAACGGAAAGCAGCAGTTCACAGTGGAGCAGGACCAGCTGAGGACGGTCTGGCACTGCAGATGATTTATACTTAGAGTTGGCCTTGGCAGGTGCTTTTATGGATGCTGGGTTTTCAATTGTATTCAACCTGCCCCAAAAATAATTTAAACCATCCCGCTTTAAGCCTCGGCCAACTGTTAACCAGCACTGCCAGGAAGAGCTCGCAGCACTGCCCTCCTGCACACCAAGGGTGTTCACCAGAGCTACCTATCGGGGCATCCACCAAGGAGAGACATGAAGCTCACACAGGGCAGAAAAGGAGGAGATAACATTCATCTTGAGAAGAAACCTCGATCTGCTTTCATTCTTATGGGCCGCTGGCAGAATGCAGGCGCTGCCCAGCCTGGCACACTGAGGCAGTGGGGAAACCAGCCACGACAGCTGTGATCTCACAGACTTCCCAGGCTGCTTAGGCCACGGGAGCTCCGTGCAGCCACATCAAGTCCTGACAAGCCTTGGCAAAGGATGATGCGGTGCTATGGCCTCGCCAAGCTCTGCCATGCGGGAGCAATGCGTGGCCGTTACCAGCACTGGACGTCACCAAAGCACACCACTGCCCGCTCCGCTCAGAGCAAGTTCCAGATCATCGCTGCAGGCTCGGACTGAAGGTGCTCTGATGGCTGATCTGGGTTAAGGAAACCACTCAGTGATCGCTCAGCTTTGTGCTGAGCCCCGTGGGCACCTCCAGCACTCCGCTGCTGCACCTCCCCTGCAGGCAGCTGGGATGGAGCCGGAGCAGCTCCCAGGCAGGTCTGCGAATGCTCATTCTCAGATGTTATCTGTGAGCAGGACAGCCAACCCTGCAGGCCAGGTGTGCAGAAAGCAGGCTGGAGGTGAGACACACTGCTGCCCAAGCTGGAGGGATAACAGCGCCCAGCACAGAGCGACGTTTCTGATCAGCACACTGACAGTGTCTGGAGCCATCACACAGCACGTGACGGAGTCGTACAGACACAACACGCATAGTAGCTTACAGCGATCGTTCATTGCAGACGTGGCACCCGCCTGGAGCAGCCAAGGTATTAACCAACGTGGCAGCCTGAAATTATGCTACGGGTCCCCCCAGAAATGGCCCTTCGTGACAAAAGGCCACATTGCCCAGCCCGTTCCTGCTGCACCCACATCAAGGAGGGACTGCTGAAACCATGCGGGCAGCTGCGAGTTGCAGAAGCGTTTCTCCTGGCTGTGGCTGCCTTCTCGCCCCCACACAGCCCACAGGAGCTCACCTTTTGCACCAACAGCTTCCCGCTGGCCTCGCCGTGCACCCACACGCTGTGCGCCGTCTGCCATGCGATGCTCCTGCCCGTGCTCTGATGCTCTATCGGAGGCATCGGGAGACGTTTTTCTTCTGACAGTTGGGGTAAATGGAAAAGGGTTGGGACATTTTTGTGCTCTGAGTAAAGGAGAGGGGGGTCACCAACTCGGCGAGGTTGAGAAACCTGGCAAAAGAAGTGTCAAAGCAGGCAGGGCAGGCTGCACCCAGAGGCAGAAAACAGCCCCAGCCCAAGGATTCAGGTCTGGCCCAGCGCTCTGAATGGAGCTCCCGACCCTCCCTGTCTCCACTTTGCTGACAAAGCGGACAAGGGAGGCAGTTCCTAAAGCAAAGAAAGTTTGAATTCCTCCAGCCCATTACCTCATGGCAGTAAATCTTCCACCTCTCTTTCCCAGTCACTGGTGAAGCCGTCTATTGTGTAGGGAGCCCGGCTGTCTGCCCCAGCACAAAAGGGAGAACAATCAGTGTGCTTGGGAAACAGAGGATGTACTAAAAGAGGGAAGAATAAAGCAGGGAAAGGGCCAAGGAGGGCTGGGTGGGGAGGAGATCCCCAAGAGGCGGCTCCAACCATGGATGCCGGGCTGCAGGAGGCATCCAGCCTTGCCTGCCTGGTGCAGGTGTTACTCAGGCTGCATCCTGCTCAGCGTAATGCTGGGGCTGAGGCTCTCAGCATGGAGGTTCTCAGAGGTGGGGATGCGGTGCCCATCTCGTGATTCAGACTGCTCTGCCTGCTTTGAGATGTGCTGACCTTCAACACAGAGGCTGAGGTGTTTGTGCGGGTAATGCAGGGAACACTTTGGGTTTTGAACACCTCCCCGCCTGGGATGTGGCCGTGCTCCTCGAGGTATGGGCAGACACCTTCCCATCACTGGGATGGTTGCTGGCAGCCATATCCTGCATAAACCACCTTCAAAGCCACGGCCTGCAGTGCTCCAGGTCCTTTCCCTGCCTGCAAGGTGGAAGGTGGCATTTCTTCGTGGCAGTGAGACACGGAGCCTTCCCCAGGAGCCCAAGCTGATTCAGTGCTCCCATTCAACTCTAGCTTGGTCTTTTTCTTCATCTTGTGCAGTTCAAACATGCAAAACATTTCTGGAGAAAATTGGTGGTTGTGTCATTTGCCCCCTGAGTTTTGGACTCAGCTTTGGAGCATTAGTCTTCCATTGGCCCAACAGACTGAGGCACAGAAAGAGACAAAGCCCTTTTCTATGCTGTGCCTCAGAGCATGGCATGACTCCACGGGCCACCAGTACGTGGAACACTGGGAAGGGAATCAAGGCCACAGAGTGATGTGCTAACCCAGACTATTGTGGGGAATGATGGCTGATGGACTGATGGAGACCTCAGTCGTGTTAGCAGACTCCGCAGGTGCTGTGCAGATGTTCTTCACTCCCTCACTACCTTGAGCTGCCACAAACCAAAGGCCGATGGTCCTGCAGGAACTCTGAGTGGTCCCCACCCCGCTCTGGTGGTCAGCTGGGCTGGGTAAAGCTTCCTTTGATGGATGAGGTGCGTGAAACAAAGCTGAGAGTGACCACAACCTCTTCATGTGCCAGGGCCCCAGCAGAGAGCAGCACAGAGTTGGGCTCCTGTGTCCCCATCTGGCACTGCTCTTCACTTCTCATTTCTTGAAATGTGAAGAGAAGCCTGGGCTGGAGATGGGGATTTGGCCACAGAATTAGGCAATCCAAGCATCTAGACCTCTGAGCTTCTCACATGGAAACCAGCGCTGTGCCCCGAGGACAGTGGGGTGACATGGACTGCCAATGGGAACTGCCTTTAGCTTTTGAGGCTTTGCCTCTGTTGGAGAGCTGAAGTCCTGTGCCCGCTCTGGTGCCTGCTTACAGGAGATATCCGCGCTGCTGGAAATGTCCCATGTGCCATCATGGGATGAGCCAAGGTGGTGGTCATGGGAAGGGCACGAAGTGCTACATGGGCTCATGGGACGTGCTTTGGTCTTCCTTCTCGCCTTCCTTTGGACACCAGAGATGCCCATCTCTGGCCTTGAAGCGTCCTGATTGCTTGCAGAATGATTCAAATACTCATTTATCATAAAAGAGACATCAGATTTTCAAGGCAACCACTTCAGCGCACTGCAGTTCCCTTCCAGCAATGGCTGTACGTTCTGAACGGATCCAACCCATCTCCAAAATCCAGACCAACCTTAGCAAACAGGTTTGGAAAACATCACCCTGATTATTGCTCCTCGCTCCTCCAGAGGAAGCTCTGACCGAAAGCCACGTGGGTATGAGGTTTGTGATACCGAGTCCTGGAGTCAGGCTGCAGGTGATGGCCCTCGGTCCGGGTTGCTGCTGGGTGACGGGGCAGGGCTTCCTGGGCACGGAGGAGCAGGTGTGGGATTTCTGAGCCAAGCTGGTGGCTGTTTGTTCTGCCAGTGCTCGGGGGAACAGGCCCCAGCGTGTGTTCTTGGTAAATAAATGAGATTACATCAAGAATACACCCAACTCCTATAATTTACTTTTCATCTTAACAAAACCAGCCCGTCATGACTCTGGATGTTGCCTACTTGCTTGGGCAAAAGGGTTAACAATGAAGAATATTGGGTTTCCTTTGTTTGCTTTCTGAGTTTGGAGCCTTAAGAAGCTCAGGAAATCCCTTTTCCAAATGAGAGAGCCTCACTTCATGCTGTGAGTCCAAGAGCTGTTTTGCTAGAAGCTCTGAGGAGTGTGAAGGTCTGCCATCGCCACCAGCCAGCCACCACTGCCACCTGTGCCTGTAACCACCACTTGCCCGGCTCCTTGCCAATTGGTCTTTCAAAGAGTGGCCTGGGACACTGATATTGT
>PPHD01003292.1:8257-32058 GCA_002909625.1 Bambusicola thoracicus | reverse complement strand
AAAGCGTGAAGTTGTACGAAGTTATCCTACCATACTTCAATATTTCTTCACATAAGTCTCTTCTGAATAGGCTATTAAAACCAAATTTTATTTTTTAAAAGGGAAAATTCAGTATAAAGAAGAACTGAACACTACCATACACCACACTGTAACGCTTAACACATACAAAAAAGGCTTTCCCGTGCTTCTTTTTTTTCCGCAATGATTAAACACAACAGAATCAAAGCTGCTTGGTTAGTACCATAGCTTATAGCTCAAGTGCCGTTGAGAAAAGCTTCCAGACTGGTCCAGACACATAGTTTACCTGAAGTCAAAAACTGAGACAAGACAGAGCATTGATTATGTAGGAATACAAATATTGCAATGTATGACTATCAAGCCTTGGCTTCCAGCACTGAAGCTCGATCTTAGTATTTATCCTGGGACAGTCCACAGGAGATGTCTCCTTGTTTGTGGTTACTGAGGAGAATTAAAAGTGTTGAATATTGACTTATGTTTGATTATGTTGAAGGATTCACATAGATACTGAGTATCAGGTAAATTCCCAGCCTAATACAGAAACTAAACTTATGTAACATTTAGGCAGAAATATTTTACAAAGCTACAATAAATATGATTTAAACCTTTAATTGTAAAACAAGCTGAAGCTTCCTATAAAAAAATTCAGCAAATATAAAAGTCAACCAAAAGTATTTGAGGTACACAACTTAAGCTAAAACCTTTTGTGCTTCAAAGTCTATGTTTGAAAATGAAATAGAGGTGTGAAAATCCCAGGGCTTCAAAAGTATCTTATTTATGCGAAAGAATATGCCACAATAAAACGAGAGAGTGCATTATGAACCTAGTCTAACATGGAAACAGAGTAATGTTTCAATGTGCTTTTTGTTCAAAATTTATAGGAAATTAGATAAATAATGCATGAGTTGCTTCATGTTAAAGTTGTTCACTTTCTTATTTTCCTTTGGAAGCCATTCTCCTGTTACATATAAAATTATATTTTTTCACTTTTACTTAACCTGGCTGTAGCAGATACAGAGCTCTCAAATGCACTTAGAGAAAACCATTTTTATCAAGCTGTGCAGAACACCTCTTTGAATGTGGGCTTGCTTTGGCTTATTGCAAAAAATAGAGAATCACAACTAAATGATATAATTACTTTTACAGCATCATTAGTCACATCAAAGATGTAATTAAAGTAACAAGATTAATTGCAAGTAATACTTATCAGATTTCTGAGGAAAACCAGTAATGTTTGGAACCAACCTCTTGCTTACTGCGGAGCAGAAGAAAAAAGACTTGGTCCAGAGAAAATTCCATTATTCTGCCATCATTTCTTTATGAAACAAGGATCAGACTTGTAAGAATCCTCAGTTTTCAGCAAATAGTTGTGTAGGAAAAGCTTTATCCTTTCAGTACCTAAAGGGAGCCCATAAACATGAGGGGAGTGAACTCTTTGAAAGGGTAGTAGGACAAGAGGAAATGGTTTCAAGTTGAAGAAGGGAAGAAGTATGTTGGATATCAGGGGGAAATTCTTTACTATAAGAGTGGTGACGTGCTGGAACAGGCTGCCAGAGAGGTTGTGTACACCCTGTCCCTGGAGGTGTTCAAGGCCAGGTTGGATGGGACCCTGGGCAGCCTGGTCTAGTACTAAATGTGGAGGCTGGCAGCCCTGCCTGCAGCGGGGAGGTTGGAGCTTGATTATCCTTGAGGTCCCTTCCAATCCAAGCCATTTAATGACTCTACGATTATCTCATTTCTATTCTGGAGAGAAACAGGTTGCAATAACCCTTCCACTTCTTGAAGCTACCATATCTCCAACCTATTACTCTTACCAGTCAACAAGATTAAGTAAGCTATATGCAGTTAAGATGACTTCTCTCAATAAGTCTTTCCTGCATTTGTTCCTTTTATATAGAACTAAAGAGGAGATAGTTGGGAGTGACATCTTGAGCATAGTCACTCATGACGTGTCAAAAAGTCAAATATATCATGGAATCTTACAATATTTGGGGTTGGGAGGGACCTTAATGACCAGCTTCTTCTACCACCCCTGCCATGCACAGGAACACATTCCATTAGTCCAGATTGCTCAAAGCCCCATCCAACCTGGCCTTGAATTGTGATATTTCTTTAAAAAAAAAAAAAAAACAATTAGAAAGCTGGGAAACTTACATCATTTTTGAAATAGGGGTGAAGGAAGCAACAAAGAAAGCAACTCATTTCTCTCTTAAAATCACAAAACCTTTCAACAGAACAAGAACATTTTCTTCCTTAATCTTTGTTGATAAGTTCTCATAATTATCTCACAGTCAATTATAGAGATAATAAGGAGCTCAGTAGATCATTTTGTCTAATACCGTGACCCTGAGGTAGGGTCATCTGTCCTTAAATAAATATTTCCCTGGGAAAACTAACAGTTCTTGAATATCTCCAGTTGCATTCCATCCTTAAGGGAAAGTATTATTTACTTGTTTACTTAGCTTCACAGTGAGATTCATGAATTTATTTTTCCCTGTATGCACACATCCTCTTTCTAGATACTAAGCTGATTTGCTCTTACCCTTTATCTGACAGATGCAGAGAGCATTTTAGCATATTCCTGATAACAACTGTTTGGTCCTTAATTCTCTGAATTAAGAGAATTAAGAGAATTAATTAAGAAGAATTCCTCTTCTTTTCACCAGGACAAAATAAATCCAATTATTTCAGCTTTCTTTCTAATGCTTTAAATTCTTGAACTGGACCACCTTTGATCAAAAGTCTTGAAGCATGTAAATGCAACATAAATTTATATCTCTTTAATGATGCTATATGTACTTTTGTCAAAGGACTTTGTCATTAAAGTTACTGTTAACTTCTCATTAACTTCACTAGGCATGCAATTAATCTAAAACAAAACAAATAAACAGAGTGCAAAATCAGCATGACAATTATGAAAAAGAGCACAGGAAAAAATTCTGGCCAAATCCATTTCTTTAGGATAGACCCATTCTTTAACTCCAGAGAAAAGTTGTACTTTTTTAAGCAGGATTTGAGGGCAGAAATACTCCCTAATCATGCACTAATATTTTAAGCGGTCATTATCCAGCACACAGGCAATATTAATTTAAAAAAGTACAATTCAGGTTTCCTTTGCTTGTAATTTATATTTCCACTGGCAAAGCTGTCACAAATTAGGAGAGTCAGCGAAAGAATCATTTTCAGTATGTTATAAACGTTAATTTCCAATACATTATGTATATCATTCTTTAAATGCCATATCCAAATGCATTTTTGTGACTGATCTTAATTTTGCATATGCTTTTAAAGTAGTATTCATTAAAAAGTAATCTCAGTAAATTGACGTCAGGACCGTGTTTCATTTTGTCAATCAAATTCCTGGAATCTTTTGAGACAATTTCTTGCACATCACTAACTCTACCTGGGAAATGACTGTTTCACTCTCTCTTGAACTATACCCCAAAACATCAAAAAATATTAGGAACTTGTTAAGGCGAAGTTCTTCTCTTACAATAAAAAATGGAAAATGCTGTAATTTTGTAATGAGATTGCAGCACAGTCCTCCCTAAGGCATGACTTTAAGGTGAACCTGCTCATCAGCTGGGCAGAACCACAACAGTCCACCCTTAGTGACAGAATGAGGCTTTCAGGGCGGTTCTTTCTGAGGTACCAACGTGACTGACCTTCTCTGCACATACATAAATATTTCTAATTCATTTTTTATTTCAAATTAGACTGAAAGGATTTATTTGGCTGGCTTATTCCTTTTTTTTTTTCTACATATAATGACACAAATTTGGTAGTCAATCTGAATACTCTTCCAGTATCCTGGCTTTCAGGCTGACAGTTATGTTCATACTAATGCTTCCCTCTGGCTAGTAAAGGAAAGATTTGGGACATTGAGTACTTGTTAAAAAGAAAAAGAAGTTTATCTAAATAGCTGGTTTTATGGAGAGTGCTTAAAGCAAAATGTCAGAGAACTGAAAAAAAAAACAAGGCAAAACCAATTCAGATTTCAAACAGGTTCCAATCAAGATTCAAAGTATTTGATTTTTTTC
This sequence comes from Bambusicola thoracicus, assembly GCA_002909625.1. NCBI lineage: Eukaryota > Metazoa > Chordata > Aves > Galliformes > Phasianidae > Bambusicola > Bambusicola thoracicus. The sequence goes on along the minus strand of PPHD01003292.1, from coordinate 28,000 downwards.
CAACAGGTAAGTCCAATGTCTATTGAGATCAAATGAGATCTTAAAGGCCATTTACCTCATCTAGTGTTGCATCAACTGTTAACTGAAGAGAGATGACAAAATTCTTTCTTTTACACAGTATGCAGATATAAAAAAGGGACATAGGATTAAGAGGCACTGTATTTCCTTTAACATATCATAAAGGCAAATCATCTGAGGTTTAATGAGATACATGGCAGCACACCTGTACATGACCCATCACCACTGCACTGAGTTAGGAAGTACTTTGTGTATCTGTCCTTCATGCTTCCACACATAAATACGTATAAACATAGGTCTTATTGGAAAAAAAGGAAAAAAAAAAAAAAAAAGGAAAAACAACAATAAGATGGAGTAATTAGCAAAGCACATAATTTAACGCATCCCAGTTTTAGTTGCACTGTGAAAAATTCTCAATGGCTCTGATCAGAATATGGCCTATCATATTCCAGGACTTGCTAATGTAACTATGAAACACAAACAGTTCTGAAATAGAAACTCCATAGTCCAGACCTGCAGGTACCCTTTCTTACATCCCCTGTTTACACCTCCTCCCCAGTAATTTTTACAGGGGAATTAAATCTAACAACAGAACTGGAGGAAGAACTCAAACACAATTCATGTCCTCCACAGGTAAAGGCAGGTAGAAAATACAAGAATTTGAGATCCCAGACTAATTTCTGCTCAAGGCTTACAATCAGTAATTAAACTGCAGTCCAGTCTGAAAATCAAATGCAAGCATATGCAAGTCTCCTGCAACATTTAATTGCAAATCGGGGCCTCTAGCAGCACTGAAGCTATGAAAAGAGAGAAGTTGCTAGAACAGAAACAAGGTGGAATCCTTTATGTTCTGCTAAAGGACATAACTAGAACTGAATAAAATTCTTTCAAGCCTAGTAAATCTTTTTTATTTTTCTACTGAATATGATATATTGCTTAGTTCAGGGTAGGAAATCAGTTTTCCTGTTTTGAAAAGTCACAAAGACAAAGCATTTGTCTCTACCCTACAAATACAAACAGACACATATGTACTTATTTACACACACAAAAAAACCAGAATTTACATAGGATCTTCCAATTTTTCTGCATTTCCTCTATGTGCAGACACAGGAAGGTCATGAAACCTGGCATCTAAAATCTCTACCCACCTTACAGGCAGAAAAGAAACGGCCCTAAGAGAGAGGTAAGTAACATACATAGTTTTTCACTAGGTAAAACTGATGCTCTGCAGTCCTGTATTCTTGTTTTGACAACAGGAGTATAACTTGTCAAATAAGTCACAAAATACCACAGCAGTTTTCCAGAGGATAACTTGGCCTCATTTAAATCATTGATGAGTCTAACAACTCATTTGGACTTTCTTTTTTGGTTTTATACATATATTTTTTCCAATACTTTTTTAAGCCATGTTTTGAGAAAAACATGAATATCCTGGGAAACTTAAGCAAATTTTAAGTTTCTTCCATGAAGGAGAGCATTACATTCCACTGTATCTAGCTTCATCTTTTACCAAAGCTATATGATTCCTCAGGAAATCCTCTTGACTGAGGTAGAAGAAGAAAACTCTAAAAATTGGATTTGCTTTCTGTTAACACCATATTTTATATTCAATTTTCTTTTGTCACATTCCAAGAAAGCAATTATGTTTGCATGTACAGACACAATGCTATTTCCGAAGGGCACAGCTTCATATATTTGTCCAACCCTTTTGATTTATTGCCTCAGTGTCAAACTAAGATGGCTGTGCCGGCATTTTGGAACTCAAAAGAGGTATTTGCCCCACAGAATACAAATATTATTTCAGAGAAAACCTTGGCTTGCCTTTATGCCTTCAGAAAATGGATTTTAAAATCTCAGAAATCTGCTGACATTAAATTCACTAACAGGTTTTGAAGAAGACAGAATCTATCCAGTTGTACTATTTACCGCATTAAATCACAAAGGGTAGCAATACAGAAAAATCATCAATGTGGTCCACAAATTAGCAATGGGAGAATTTAAATAAAAGAAAAATATTTAATAAACAGAGATTACAATTTAGAAAAGCTTCCAAAATGTAAAAATTCCATCAAAATTGATGGAAACTCACAAGTATTAGAGCCCTCTGGTAGCGCTTACTGTTCTGGCACATTACAGAAGTGGCACTGGTAGGTGCCTATAGAAATATTGCAATAATATTTTTGTAACTCTTAAGCTTTTGTTTCATTTTGTTTCACCAACTGTTATTAACTTTTACTGTGAGAGAATCACACTCTACTTTTGCTATCGGGGTGCTAATCTGCTAACAAAGTTTTCCTCACCATTTCTGTTTGCTCAAGATGTTTATATTTTTTGTTTGTAAACACAGCCATATGAAAGGAATTTTCCCATGTTCTATGCTTAGCTCTTCAATCCAGAAAGAGCTGATCTGTGAGCACGCATGAAAACCCTTTTTTTTCTGTTTCTATGGGAGTAGCATTTAGTCATATTAGATACACTAAGACATTTGAATGAAATACTTCTGTTTTCAGCTGAAATCCTCTATTACTCTATGTAACAAATTTTCTGAACTAAAAAAAAGCATTAATAAAATAAGATGAATTATTGCAGACTGGCAAGTGCTCTTTAATTCTTCACAAAGGAGAATAACAGCTGTGAATATCAAGCAGAACTCACTCATTGAAAATGCCCCATAATTTACAGAGTTGCAGCAAAAAGTGCAGAGGGAGGGGTATGATTGGATGGGGGGGGAGGGTGGAAGACTGCTCAAACACTGACCAAATACAAAACAATGTTTTAGCTTATTGCAACAACATGTTGTTCTGTCTGTATTACCATTTTAAAAATGCTTTGTTTGAAGGTAATTGTACATATGAATGGATTTCATCAGTGAAGCACGTGGAAAGTTGGTGTATTTTATTTTCCATGTGTAATTAACATGTCCATGCATCACACACCCTAGAAATGTACCCATGCTGAAAACACACAGGATTTGTGTTCTTAACCCCGTGATTTGAGAACAATAACTGTTAATGTAACTGAGTTAACTGGATTGCTTTTAATTGAAGATAATCTTGATTACAGCCAAAGGGCACTATTAATACTCTGAAGGAATGACTAAGACTTCTGCATTTGAATATTGTAGAGAAAATAGAACTAATTAGCACTAATTTAATTCTAAGATTAAAGAAAAATAATTTTTAATTTTTAATTTAAGATAAACTATTTTACTCAGAACAAAGAAAGAATAATAAGTAATTTTTTCCAACTGAAAGGCATTTTTTACTTTTGCATTATTTCATTAATATGGGAATATGGGAATCATGACCCCATTAAAGATCAAATAATAAGCATTTAATTATTGACAGCAAATAAATTTTTAATAAAGATACAAGGGTTTTGCTGTATAAGAGAAAGAAAACAAAGTACCTCTGACCCAGAAATTCATAGAGGATCTCACACCGCTATATAATCTATAACCTAATTTTAAAAGGATAGGTTCACAAAGGGACATGTCATTTTTCTTTCTTCTGTACCACAGAATGAGGTACTGTAAGTATAACGTCTGTGAAAATGCTCCCCAGAAGTACCCCAGTTCTATCTTAATCATGCACTTAAACTAAATAATACATTGAATATGTCATAACCAAGAGGACAGTCATGATAAAAAGTGATTTAACCCCTTTTTACTCTACAAAATAATACTTTCTTTTCTTTACCTTGGGACTAGTTGTCATTTATAATTTCTGACCAAGGGAGACATAATGGATTTACAATGAAACGCTGATGCTTTTCCAAGTAACATGAAGATGCAGAAAATAAGCACTCATTACATTAGCAGACAAAAAGATGTTTTCACTGGAACTCTGAGTCTCATTCTAATGCTGGCAAATAAATGGACTGTTTGCAGGTTCTGAAAGCATAGTTTCTGGCTAATCACAAGTCTTCGAAGTAAAAATAAAATGAACTTTTTCTGAACTTTTGATGCATCACATAGAAAAGGATTCCATGTGACTTTTTCTAGCTTTGCATTCATATGCAGTAGGGTTTTAAATTCAAGATGCTCAGTCCAACCAGATGTACCAAATATTCAGATTAATTTTCCAAAGACAGAAGTGTTATCTGTATGATGTAAAAAAATGAAGAAATTACTGCAAGAAACTCTCCTCCTAACTCCCTTCCCAAATTACTTCTTTTAGCACCCGTAAGTCTTGACAGAAGATGACATGAAGTGGAAAAAAAAGCCTAAAAATGTAAAGAGTGGAAGAAAAAGAAGATCTGTCAGAAGCCAAAATATTTACTAAATTATGGAATCTACTTCGTCTTTTCATAGTTTAAATGGAATAACGTATTTTTGACAGACGAGCAAATTTCAAAAGATTCTATGTTGAAATTCAGTTTGAATAACCCACGCTGAGTTTCACGAATTTGCAAAAGTGGGTTAAAGTTCTTCCTGCACTGCTTTGCTTCAGATTCCACAGAGTTCCAGAAAAAAAGTACAAATGCAAACATGGAGAAGTAAATAGTTGCATTGACGTTAAAGAAGTACCTCCCCAACAATTCAAACTATGTTAGTTTATAAAGCATAAGATTTGTTCAGTCTCTTGGCTGTTCCATCTCGAAAGTGCTGGTAGGGAACTGCCAGCGGTCATGTGCACGTAGCAGTTGGAGAAACAGTCTTGATTTTATGTCTGACATAAATACAAAGTGATAATAAGTTATACTGCTCCTTCTGTCTTTTCTTGACAAAGTCAAAAACAGCAAATAGGTATTTTTTATACAATACGTTGTATATTGTGCAAATTCACTTCTGTGTGTACGATGGTCAGATTTATGATAGCGTGGCCATGACACACATGCTCTTGCCTTGCCTGACAACATACACACAAAAATGGTGGAGTTATCAAATCTTCTCTCAGTGGTATGCAAAGCATTCATGAGTGAAAGCAAACTTTTGGGAAGGAATGTGACTGCTTGAGAAAACTGCACAGATAACTGGAAATGGCTTAGCTTCAATTTCGCTATTGCAAAATCCTGTCAGTTTCTGTGAAACTTTTGCTGCAAATCACTGTTTAAAGACAGTTTATCTGCTATTCTATGACTTGGATCAAACCTAAAAGACCATCTAACAGTATCTTTTTAGGACAGGATTCCCAACCTCGTACACTCAGCAAACTGCAATTCAGAAGCATCTGCATTATTGGAAAGAAAATTAAGCCTCTGGTAATCATTTTTGAAACTTCTCTGCAATGAAAATTTCAAAATAGCATTGTTATTATTAATGTTGTAAAAATCTGTTCAATTCTCATGTTTCTTGCAGTATAGTATAAATTTTAATAGCATAAAATACAGTTAATGCTGCCTTTGGTTTCTTTCTCTTTCACTTATGTGCAGTCTTTGTGCGTATTTACAGTAGTCTGATTTTCATACAGACAGCTTCTCAGCCCATTTGTTCAGGCAAGCACTGTAACACCGGGATAGCACCTCCACAGCTAAAGCTTGTAAGTATCAGAATTAAGATAAATCCTGGATCCAAAGAAGGGCATAAAACCTATGGATTATTTCAGACTACTTAAAGCAGACAATTCAGGCAATCTAAAGGAGATATAAAAAATGTTTTAAGAGAAAATAATTAGCCCACCTATGATATAAAGATAGGAATATAAGCAAACACATCAATGTTCTACGTGAACAAGAAGTACCTTGTCTCCTCCATCACAGGTATGGCCTTCAGGACATACTGAGCCTACTAGATTATATAGAAAAGTTCTGTGAGAAATCAATACCATATGTACAGTTCAAAACAAAAATCACTTAAAATTGTTCACTACATATAAACTAAGAACCATATGGTTGGCTGGTATATATGGCAAATGTGTTTGTGTAGGAGGATGATTAGCAGAGGGTATAACTTTCTTTTCAGGTAGTCATGTTAGAGCACTCAAAATAATGTATAGGATGAGGAAAAGAGAAAATTTCCCCACATAAATGTATGAAGTACAACAAATAGTTTTCTAGTAAAAAATTATAAGACATTTGTATGAATTACACTGCTTCCCTAGGCCAGAGGCACAACTTCCTAAAGCTTCTTCAAAACATGAAGTGGCTGCTGGCAAATACCATCGAGAATGTAGTACTGCACATCAACATACATCTCTGAGAGTCTCTAAGTGGTGAAGTGTTTCCCAGGTTATGGGAACATGGAACAGAGAAAGCTTCCATGTTTAATGGCAAGCTAATAGCTCTACAAATGAATGAACCAACTTGCAGAAAATAATTCCATTTTTAGAAATAACCACTTCAGGTTTTTAAGCATTAATGGAATGTTTAATATTCTTTTTTCCTTACAGGCTGCATACACTCAAATACACTGACCCAAAGCTATATCTAGTGCTAATCAGTGAAGGACGTTGGTCTGCAATAGATCAGATATGCATTTACGTTAAGATTAAGGATGAGAGAAGCATCAGTCAGATATGCAATTTACCAGAGAATGTACATCTGCTTAAGAGGATATTTTTGGAACCATCCCAGGATTACTGTAGTCATATTATCCATTTAGCACTACTATGGTGTTAGAGGCATGCTGACCTAAGGGTGACATGTATTAATGCAACTAAATACGTGGAGTGGAGATAGGCTCCCAAGAATACCCTATGGGTGCATCATCAGCATGCGTGTCACTCTTAAAAAATAAACAACCAAATAAACAAATATGAATGTAAGGTCCATGAGTAAAATATGATTTTGATAAGACTAACAAAAAAAAACCAAGACAACAGATAAATGATGTTAATTTCTTACAGGTAGGGTGAAATTCAGTGACTGAATGCAAACAGTCCTCTTCTGATTTTAAACAAGACTTATCCTCACAACTACATGTAGGTTCCTCGCTTCAAATCAATTTTGCTGCTGCATTAGCTTCTCAAGATCAGTTACTCAATTAATTTGAAATACAAATGAGAACTTACGCTGCTCAACTATAAAAGCTTCTCAGCAGTCCAGCAATCCATCTATAAGACATATTTGGTAACTACATTGCCACAGTTTTTGTGCTGAAGTTTCTCCATTACCAGCTTACAAAAAGGGACATGGATGGTCCATTCATCAGATACCTCCCCTCAGCAGCCACTTCCATTTCACAGCTTTTGGGGATGAATGGTATGTAACTTGTCAGTTCAAACCTAACCTTAATTTTCCAACTTGAATAAGGGGGCAAGAGGTATCAGATACTTTGGATGCAAGGAATGCAGTGTCCTGTAAATAGCATCTCATGCAGGCCAGTCCCATACACTTTCCAGTGAAGCTTGGTCATTGAATAATCTGACTCAAAAGGATATTTTTACTAATAGCTACATGAACATTTAGGAAAAACAGAAATTTTGGAGGAGATGGTACCTGAAGGTTTAAAATAGTTTTCAAAATAAACAGATCTTTTTTTAAAAAAATCTGGCTAATATCTATAATTGGGTGGTACTTTTTATCAAGTAGTTCTTGTGAAAGTGTTTATTTTTATTGGTTATGAGTTTGGCTCCTTTTCATCCAGTTGTATATTTTTTTGTTTTGGTGTTAACCAAAAGGGCGAACTCTGTCCCCAGTCCACCTTCTCCGTTCCAGTCACTACTTCTGATTCCTTTATCATATTTCTTCTTTTTCATTCTACACTGAAATAAAAAGTCCTGATTTTTTCAATTTCTTTTCATACTATTTGTGTTTTCCCTTCCAAAACTCTTCTTTCTTCCTCTACCTTTTGAAGCTTCCATGCAAGTAGAGCAAAATATCTTATGAAAGAAAAAACAGAATTTACATGAAGAAATTCAGTTATTATTTTTTTATCCACCTCCAATCCATTGTTTACACACACTAATATATTCTACTTGCTGGTGAATAGCGTCCTTCAAAAAGTCCGGTTCTGATAACACCCCTCAAGAAATCAAGTAAACCAAATTTATATTGCCTTTGTTTGTTTGTTTGTTGAAATGGTCAAATAATCATGAAGTTAACCAGAGCAAGGAAAAAGCTTTACAACTCCTTGCAAAGAATCAACGTTCATTTGTTTTCGTGGGCTTGTCCAACCTGCAGCCCCCATGAAGCCTGGCTGCCGCCCCGTGTCAGTTCATTCCTGTGGAATGACCTGGCACAACATATATACCCACTGCTCAGCAACAAAACCTTCAGTGTGCTATTAACACCATGTCAACTGAAACCAGGGCACAGGGAGGGCTCAGTGAAGTGCTAACTCAAGTGATGGCAAATAACCCTATTCACTTTGATATATAGGCTAAACACAGTCCTTTGTGAAGTGAGAAATATGCAGTCGTGCTTTCTGTTTTGATAGAGGAATTTGAAAACAGCTTTCAAAATGGCAAAAAAAAACATTAGTTTTTGTTGTTGTTGTTGTTGTTGTTGTATATTTGCTACTCAATTTTCATTCAACATCAATACTTTTTTTTTTCAAATAGAACATACAGAGTTGTAATCAGATATTCAAATAAAAAATCTAATTGTTTCTCTTTACCAGACTTCTATAAAATAAAAATATCCCTCGCTTCACAATCATGCCTTATTCATGTCATCACTTTTGGAAGTATGCACATTTGGGAACAGCTATTGTCAAGGATGAAGCACAAGAAGACTTAAATTTCATGAAAAATCTCTGATGAGCACCTTGAGAGCTCACTAAGAATTACAGCCACTGCCACTGAATCAGGGATTGATGCGTTATTTTCACAAAAACAAGGTCAAATACCCCACTAGTTTTATGCTTTTTTTGCTCTCTCTTTTTTTTTTTTTTTTTGTTAACAAAAATACTAAAAATTAAGTTTTGCTACTTATCTGCATTAACTATAGTATATATTTTACAAGGGTTGCTCCAAAGGTAATGCCTCCTATTTTATTATGTTGGCCCACAGTTTCAGATGCATATGTTGGTGGTATGGCAGTAGGGACTGAATCTTTCCAGAAATATTCCATTACATTTTGGTGCTGTGTGACAGATGGCAGCAGAGGGACAGTCTGACACAATGGCACATGACATGGAAGTGTGGATGAAGCAAATGTGTGAAATTGAATTCTATGTGGAAAAAAAAAAATCACCTATTGTCATTTATCAATGCTTGTTGAACATCTATGGAGACAAGATAGTGGATGTGAGAACAATGAGGCGATGGGTGGTGCTTTTCTGAAGCGGCGACAGCAACAGTATGTTATCTCTACTGGTGCAGATTTTGAGAGCATGACATGCAGGCTCCTGTTCATCACCAGTGAAAAAGCATAGCTAATGGTGGTGACTATGTTGAAAAATTACTTTTTAGCTGAGAATTTGCTCTATCAATTCAAGTTACTGTGCTCGTTGTTGCTGTTGCAGTTTTCATGGAAATAAATAGGAGGCATTACCTACGGAATGATCTACGTGAGGCCCAAGACAATTTGTTTTCACTCAGTGCAGCCTTAGCAAGCCAAAATGGTGGACTTCCATGGACTAGAGTTTGAAGCACAGATTCTCAACTTTCATCATAGTCTTATGAGTAACTTCAGTTCTTTCATCAGTATTTCTGAGATTTTTCAAGTGTCAGCCAGAACTGGCCTGAGCTCCCTCAAGACATCTGATCCCTACTTGGGTTGGGGTAGGGAAGAAACTCAGAAAGAATTTTCTTTAGAAAAGAAAGGTGATTTAAGAATGTTAATCTAATAAAAAGCTGCACCCCTTACTTCTGCCTGATGGTTTAATTATTAGTAACTCACAGCAGTTCATTAGGGACCTATTGTGCCGCTGTTGGCAAAACAGAAGTGTCACTGCGTGTTAAATAATTAATAGTAAAACAAACATTATCTTTTTGAGTCCTGGATTTATAAATTGCTGTTAAGCATGCATCCCTTTAATCAATAACTACTTATCTATTATGTTTTGGTGAATAATGCATATAAATTCTCTCCTGCCATTCTAATTATGGTTTGATGTTTTCCAGTTTTTCCAACCATAACTATAGATTATTATTACTATTATTTTTCAAACAGGAGTATAAAAGTGAGGAACAATCTACGCATCCAACAAGTTCTCAGGCAGTATTAGCCTACATTTCCCCAGGTAAATTAATGCATTTTTTCTCTCACCCAGTCAAGAATTTCTAGGGGACCAGATCCCACATTCCTTATTCTGGTAAAATACCTATCTGTACTATGTTTTTGTCCTGCAGCATAGGAACTGGCTCAGAACCAATGTTGAATGAATTACAACCTTGTAAATTTCAGGGAGGAGCAGCAGTGAAAGGTTATTAAGTAGTGTTCCATAGCTCATGGGAAACAACGTACTTGTCTCACTAGGCCAGTCCACAACATTTCTGGGAGGATTAGCTTCTGCTCATTAGCACTGGGGACATTATTTTTAAAATAAGATTATAGGTTCATTCTTTCGTTCCTTCAGCTCCAAATGTTATATCATGTAATTTATCACTACCCGTTTCCATTCTTTTGCCTTGGTAGAAAAGACATAACAAAGGCACAGGCTAACTAGGTACAGGCTAGCTTTGCTAGCAGCCAGGTTCAGGATCTTTAGACTATGTTGGGAGTAATTACAGATGAGATTGTTTTGTAATTAAATATCCTCATTCTGATTTTTCATCCTTTTGGTTCTATTATGTTACAGCAATCTCAATAAGAAGCTTTGCCAGCCTCAGTCAGAAGCAGACAGGCTGCCTCATGAAAAGTAAAAGGCAGAGCCCATCAAAATTTCTAAAATAGTTACTACTGACATGAAAGGAGCACCAAATAGAGAATAGTGCCGCAGCTTCTGATTTTGTCACAGTTTGAGAGAAACAGTCAAAACCATCGAGAGACTTCCACAATGCAACTTCAAAACAGTTGGAAATGTGTTGGATTCTGAAAGGAAGCAAATTATTCAATCATCATATAGGCGTTTATATTGACATATTGGCAGCACTCGCATTTTAAAGCCAGAGCTGAAGCACCACCTACCCTTCTCCCTCACAACTGACTTTTTACTGATTTATCAAAGTAGGCAAAGTGCCACCATCCAACAGTTAATGCCAGTGCAGAATTATTACTCAAATCCTTCAGAACAGGATACTTAAACTAGCCTGGGAAGCATCTACCTTACCTGTTGGGTCTTGTAAGCTGTGCACAGACAGCTCTTATAATGCATCTCCCTTTCAGCAGAGGGCAGGTTAACTGTGATAACAAAAGGCAGCTGTGATCACAGTGACATGAAGCATAAGCATGGGAAGAGAAGAAAGCATTTCAGAATCTAGCATTAAGGCTAATAAGTGCCTGACCTGACTTCAACAGCTCTCTATAGAAGTGTTTAGTGGCAGAGTACAATGAAGAAAAAACAGCAACATGTAGGATCCATGGAGGAAAGTATACTCTCACCACACCTACTACACAAGGGACAAAATAAGTTAATACATCAGACTGACAAAATTTATTTCTTTAATAATCCATTGCAAGCTAATCTTCATAGTTACTTCTACACTTTGTGTTTCTTTATTTTCCTTTGTTCAGTTGCTTACAATCATAAGCTCTGGATTTCTACTTTCTGTTCAGCAGACCCAAAGACCCTTCCTTTTCCACCTGTGTGTTTGCAAGTGACACTAATAAATAACACACCACTGCAAACATAACGCTCCTGACCTCAACTGACTACTGATTACAGTGCCTTCCATTATAGGGTATATCTCAGACCAATCAGCTTTTCACTGGCAGTACCTTCAGCCTAGCTTGTAACACAATGATTTTTATGAGTGTAATCATCACAGCACATGTGTAGGAAGAAAAGAATTTTATATTGAAAAGGAAAAGCTCAAATAAAGTCTAAAACCAAATGCCAATTTGGAATGTTTGGATTATTTATTTTCCCAAGAGAGAAGACAGCAAGAAGAAAAGAAAAACTGTAATTTAATGTGCACTAAAGAGATCATCAGACTTGAGATAGTCCTGGTGAAATGTACTTCAGCATCAACACTTATACAATCCATGAAATGCATAATAATTATAGAGATCTTTAGCTATGGCAAAGAAAAATAAATCCATTGCCTATGTCTGGTCCTCAACAGGCAACATAAACTGTCAGATCCCTTTCTCCATCTTACATAACAGTTCAGTGGATGATAAATGTAACTTCAGTAACTATCTTCAAGGCAAAGTCTGTATTTTTGTTGCTGTTTGTTTCCCCATGGGTACACTGGCATAGCATAGAGATCTGAAACCTCCAAAATCTATCAGTAAATAAACAACATGAAAAGGAGAGAATATCACAAGGAGGGCAAATAAGTAAGCTTTCTCTTGTAAGACTCTAAAAGAGAACTAGTGGCTGCTTATAGAGGTGGAAGATGGGTAAAGAAAAGGGAGAAGTCACAGTGAAACCATGTGTCAGCTCCCAGAACCTCACCAAGCATTAGTTAAAACTTTAGCTGGGAGCCAATTAGGAAAAAGAACAATTATTCATAATACATAGGCATTTCATTTCTTCAACATCTTGAAGACATATGTTCTTCAGGGCTTGCACAATCTGTGCATATTTTCAATCTGAATGAACCATTTTTAGAAGACAACAGGATTGCTGTCTGCAGAGTAAACACTAGTTGGGGACCAAAATCCAAGCCAAAGCAATTCACTGTTCACTTGACAGAAAGCCACAATGCCAACTAGAGAATCTTCTCCTCCTATTTTTCACGTGGGAGATTTTGATTTGTTTTAGGAAATCACAGGTTCTAGTTGATAGTTCATTTCCTCCTCATCCCTTATTCTCCCTAGATTCAATGACACCGTCTCTGTAGGTGCACAGCGTTCCCCACAAATTCCACTCCTTGCCTTTGCAGATCACACTGTGTCCATGAGCAAATTGGCTCTTTGCTTTTGGATATTTACATTTTCAACATATTTAACTTGGTGCTAACATAAGAAAGAGCAGTGGAAAGAAAATAATCTGCAAAGAGACTGGGATAAGCTTCTCAGTACAAATAAAATCAATTACAGAACTGAACATATTTTCAGATAAAACCAATTTCAAATGACATTTAAAGAAGAATAGTATTTGAGGGATGTTACATGTATATATGCATATGTGTGTGCATATTTGCACATATACATATGTAATGATTACTAGGGTAGAGAATTCAGAGTACAAAACAATATTTCAGAATTTTTTCCCGTTTAAGAAGTGAAAAATGCCCTGCTCAGGTATCTAGCAGGTACTGTAACTTGCTTTGTCACCTGACAAAAGTAACCATGCAAGTCGGAAAGGCATCTCACAGGCAAGCAATTAAAGAGTAAGTTAGAGTGACCATTAAAAAGATTTTTTCATTTCCATTATAGGGATTCTTATGTACCATTAAAGTTCTAAGCTGTCCAAGAAAACATCATATATGGTCAAAAACTGTAGTACTTTCAGATTAGAGATTCCTCCTCCTGTTTGAGCCACATAGTGCTTGAATGTTCTTCTAGGTGAAAGACTTCAGCTAAAGCAAGTGCTTTCTGATTGCTGATCCTTATAGGTACTGGGCAGGTGTCACCAGGTGGTGCCATTGATCAGTCGTGTTAAAAATTAAACAAACAAACAAAAAAAAATAAAAAAACCACACAACTGGGAGGAATCATTCTGTCCTTTGTCTCAGAAGCTCTAAATACAGGAATTCATCAAAACCAGCAGAAGATCAGCTCTTCTCGATTGGCTCCTGAGATGGTGTAGGTTCCTCCGCACTGAAGCGTAAGAGTCTTAGAGGAGGAGAGCTACCTTTACAACTACCCTGGTACAGTGCTAGGCTACACATGTACATAGTAGTTCACTTTGCAATATAAGTATAAATTTTATATTTCTTCTCCAGCGATGAATCATAGCCTTTAATACTAGAGACAGAGCAGTAGCACTACTGTTTTCTGCAAGACAGTAATGCTACACTGAAAGAACAGCAAATTAATTATTATTATTACTCTTACTATTTGAGTTTGACTTCATTATAGCACTAAGGAGATGTTATTTATTAGGAAAAAGAAAGGAAGAAATGGCATGTAACTCAATTTGTGGTGATTACTGGCCCAAACTACTAAGCAGTAGATACATTTTGTCAGTTAGGTTTCACAGTTTTCTCTCTCCTATTTGTATATGCATTTTTCAGTACCACAACACATTCTGAAAGGTCATTCCTTTCCTGGTTTTTCAATTCCTATTGTTAATTAAAAACTGTTACCACCATAAACTCTTGAAAAAACCTTCTTTTGTGTGTGATGCTTGCTGGAGAAACAAATGCCATTAACTTTGCAAATATCTTGATACACAAGAAGTTAAAAACCACAGAGCACAATCTCTTCAGGGTGCTGTTTCTCTGCGTATTATCTGCACTAAAAAATATAGGACGCAGAAGAATTCTAGAACTAAACAGAAGTTTTACAGCTCAAAAAACAAACAAACAAACAAACAAACAAAGCCAAACCAAACATCAGAAGGAGTTGGAACAAATAACAGGCAAAGTTCTACACAAGCTCTAAGCAAAGCAAAGGTACATACATTCAAATTATACATGATCTGGGCTTGCAGTAAAGGGTAAAGAGAAGCCAACAGACCTGAATATCATTTGAAAAAGTAAACAATTGCACCTTTTTTTCTCCATAGACAACAGCACTATCTTACAATTCAATGTTTGCATACACTCAGACTTTAGAAGGAAATAAAGCTGAAAGAGGAACTTCCTTACCATACATTTTTTCACATTTTAAAAAGAATATTTCATCTGCTTGTATTCAACTTTTGTAAATGGAGACCATTCTATACAACCCACAGAGGCTGACTTTTAATAGCAGCCAAGAGACTTTGATTCATTCATTTTTTTGCCTATGCCACAGCCTTGGTAAATCAGACGGACTTGCTAGTCCTGCCCACAAAGGAAGGCTGAAGGCGAGTAGGGCAACACTGACAACTTATTGGCAGAAAATTTGTGATGATCCTCAAGATAGAAGATGCAAAGTCACGTGGAATTTTTTATTGAACCAAAACAGAAGCTCTTAAGGCCCTTACTTCTCCTTATAGAAATTACCACCAGCTTTCAAAGATCTTTTTCCCCACACTCTTTTAGGGGGACCACATCACCATAAAGCCAAAAACTCAACAAAAACAAACAAAAAGCAACAATGAACAAACAAATAACACACAAATAAAAAAAAACAACCACCCCACATTCTGAATTGTAAAGGGTAAAAGCTTCCTATTTCAGGTATTTCAACAAAGTGCAAGAAGATTACAGTACAGTTGTTAAAGGTAGAATAAACTGCTACATAAAAACGAATCAGGACAGCCGTAAAAAATTTGAACACCAAATAACATTAACGTGTCAACTCTCTTACACTGGCATATAAAACAAATCAAGGCATTGGTATGGATAGAATATTGTGGACATAACTCACAGCTAAATCTCAAAACTCACAAGCAGCAATTATTTCCAAAAGTTTCTAACAGTTCCAAATCATCTACAGCAACAGTATCACTCTAAAGAGAGAACCCAAAACAGTCTATTTTTGTTAACTTAGCCGTAAGCATTCAATTTGCTGTTGCTGTCTTGAGGTACGTCAAGACTGTTTAAACAAAAGCAGTGACTTGCTAAATCCTGTTCCTAGCTAATTAAAGCCATGATTTTGAAGTATGTTCCTTTACTCACTATTCGTTGTTTATACATACACTAAAAAATTTCACAATGCAGGGCGTCTTCAAGGTTGCAAACACAACAGGAACAAAGAAAATGTGTGAGAAAAAAACGACAAATGCTACAGATTTGATGAAAGGGAGGAGGGACAAAATAAAAAGTGCAGAAAACTCCTAAAGTTTGATAAAATATAATTTTTAGAATTACAAACAAAGCTCTAAAAACGATTCTAGGAGGAATTCAAAGCACTTATTAAGGCACTAGTCAGCTTCTTAATACGACAAACCTTTTCTTTTAATTATGGTCTGAGATAACCCAGAACACAGTGCTATGGCTTTGTGCTCCCTTCCATTTTAGATACGTACATTGACCTCTGCTGCTTCAGTTATGGGCTGGTTACTTATTTATTTAATTTTTACAGGTAGGAAAACATTTCCTAAAGTCCAATACACTCAAAAGAAGAAAACAATTATTAACGCAACCAGTGCAAGAGAGAATATCAGCAGAGGGGTTCCTACATACAAACTTCACATCCAAGTAACCTGAGAGCACTGCTTAAATTTAGATCTGGAGCCAAACATCATCGTTTTGGTTCCTCTCTGTCCACCAGGCAGTTTTCTCATGCAGCTGTAGCAAATTACAGCTGTGAATGCATTATCTATCAGTTATTGAAGAATGGCTAATGATTACACAGCAGAGTAAAGCTCTTTAAGTCAAAAGAGATAAAAAACATATTCTTCCTGCTGTCAGAGTACGCAGCTCTTTGACAGTTACCACATATAACTGCAGATATACGTGCAGAAAGAAAGAAATATACTAGGTTATAACCTAGTATATGAACCAGGAACCTCTTAACATTAACATTTTTCACCTTCCCAGAGGCAGTGAATTCTTGGCTCACTCTGAGACAATTTTCAGTCAAAATCCATGCCTCTGAAGCTTTTTCCATAGCAAGAAGCAGCTTGTGCAATCAAGTAGCATTCTACTTCTGCAGCAAATCTTAGTAATTGTCACAAAAGGAATACTTCCTCATATCCTAAAGAAAACTTAGCAGTGCTGTAACTTAGTAAATGTTACAAAAGAGCTAATGGAGGGAGACCTGACTGTGCTTAGATAGCCTCTGTGATCTTCAGCAATTCTCCTTCACCCTTCTCTCTCTCTCTCTTCCCACTTTCTAATACACTGTGTTGGTTATTCATAGAGCACAAACTTTTACAGAGTAGGACAGGTTTTTACTTTTAAGATAGTCTAAGCGCAAAAGGGCTTGGCCACAGGTTTGTCTGTAAAATAAATAAGTAGCAGTAGTATACTGAGATCAATCACACAATGAAATAAGAGCAGTACTTCTCAACGTGTGACCTTAAGATCAAAAGAATATTTCCCATTCTAAAGAGGGTAAGCAGAAAGCTCACCACTTATACTGAATGGATACAAAAATTGCAGGGACATCATTGTTAACTGTCCTTAAAATAAACCATGCAATAAATGGGGAGAAGACATTGAGCAGTTAACTGACATGAAAATCACTGTGTGCTTTTCACCAAAAAGTGTGTACAGGCAAGGGAAAGTCTGGTTGAACATGTGTAAAGAGCAACATCATAACATAGGAGAGGCTCTTGATGCCACTGTCCAAGATTCTGCTGAGACCTGAGAGATCTCAAGGCATTTTCTGATGATATTATTATTTTATACATTCTCATCAACCACTCAGGATAAGTACACAGGTACTGAGATATTTCTAAATTCACTCTGTATTTAATTGAATTACTTCAGCTTCACAGTTGTGAATTATATGAAGGATATGAATCACACCTCAGTCTAACAAGATTTCTGAGCTTACTCTTAGCCTGAAATCCCCATACATCAGTGTGGCATGCAGTTGCTTTAGCACAAAGCCTGTTCTTTTCTTTTTCAATACGATACCACGTCTATTATATTCTACAACTTCATTAGAATGAATAAATTCAATCAATATTTCAGCAAAGAATGAAAGCCAATTGTGCTTCTTATTCATGATCTCTTAAGGAACTCAGTGCTACACCAATGACAGCTTCACAGAGCATTACTAAGAATTGTCTAAAGTAATTATTTGCAGGCATACTGGATAATTTTATATAATTTTTAATGAGGCACTAAAGAGTGAAAGAATTATCTTGGTAACTTCAGTACGTGCTGTATTTCTTAGGCCAAACTCAGTAGCAGTGCGTCTGTTTATACATCCTCTAACACTAGTGGCACTACATCCACCTGCAAAAGGGTTAAACTGAACCCATGTAACCATGATAACCTGAACGTTGCTAAAGTCAGGTTGTTCATAACAGAGAGAACACAGCCCTTTACTAAGACATAGATCTTCCATAGTTTATTTATCATTAACAGAAAGTGTTTTATAGCACTGCATAGAGGTTACCATAAAACAACGTTTTAAGGCTCTCTCAACCATATTTCAGCCATAAATGTCCTATAGTCATAGGAAGTAAAACTACTGAGGTTCCATATTATCTTCTTTATTACAGATGACCTCACTATTGTGTTCTCTATAAAGAAAAAATATTAAACCATTAACATAGTCTGAATCCTAAATTAATACAGGTTTACTACTCATATCTGGATCTAAATGGCCTTACTTGCAGTGTAATTATTTTTCAAGGAAAATTTTGTTGACAGCACCATTAATGGTGATCAGACCAGAATAAACATTACCTCTTCTACTAAAAACGTGACTTCTGTAGCAGAGTGTACCATATATTAGTACACATCCGTCAGCAATTTGGTTTTCAGTGAATCTTTATAATGAATGACATATTAAAAACAAGGCACAAATTAATGAAAATTCAGTCCTTTCACTATGTGTTACGAAGTTAAACAGCTGACACAGCTGTACTGTTTAATCCAGGTATTTCTGTTTCCCTTATACACTTTTCCTCACTGGTTCTGTTTGTCAGTATGGTTCCACAATGCAAAGCTGTATTATTGCAGTTCATAAAATCCAAAAGAGTAGGCAGAAAAAAATACCATTTCTCTTTCATTATTTTTTAAAATCAATTGTTCAGGTTGAAAAAGTTCTTCAAGATCATCAAGTCCAACTGCAACCCAACCATACTACCCTAACTCTAACAACCCTCTACTAAATCACGTCCCTGAGCATGACATCCAAACAGTTTTTAAACAGATTTGGGGATGGTGATTCAACCACCCCCCTGAAGAGCCTATTCCAGAGCTTAACAACCCCTTCTGTAAAGAAGTGTTTCCCGATATCCAACTTAAACCTCCTCTGATGCAACTTGAGGCCATTTCCCCTCATCCTGTCACCAGTGAGAAGAGATCAAGCCCACTCTCACTGTAAGTACCTTTCAAGTATTGGAAGAGAGCAATAAGGTCACCCCTCAGCCTCCGTTTCCCCAGACTAAACAGCCCCAGTTCCTTCAGTCACTCCCCATAGGGCATATTCTCCAAGTCTTTCACAAGCCTTCTTGCCTTTCCTTGGACCTTCCCCAACAACACAGTGTCCTGTCTGTAGTGAGGTGCCTAAAACTGAACACAGTACTCGAGGTGAGGCCTCACCAGTGCCAAGTATAGGGGGAGGATTACTTCCCAAGTTCTGCTTATCATCTCATTTCTGATACATGCCCTTGGCCTTCTTGGCCACCTGGGCACACTGCTGGCTCATATTCACCATTCTGTCTGCAAAAGTCATATTTCAGAGCAAAGCAGTGTTGTTCTGGAAATGGTTCTCATCACGCAGAGCTCTAGGGTAGACTTTCTCACATTTGCTCTAGAAAGCACATTTTGTGCATTAAAATTACAGTGACTGTGGCAGGAAAAAAATGCTGTTAACTTTTAAAAAAATATTTTGGGAAAAAAAAAAACTCTCTCCTTATCCATTTCATTTCTCTCCCCTTCAACCCGGAAGGTACACAGAGAATTTCTTCTAGTTTTAACTAAACAGTACTGCAGGAGAAGGCATGGTTAGCGTGGTTGATCCAAAACAGAACTGCAAGCACTATTCTGTGATAGCAACATATCTGTGAATCTTAGCAAATTTGCCAAAAAAAAAAAAAAAAAAAAAAAAAAAAAAAAAAAAAATCCCTTCTGT
>PPHD01003291.1:0-26571 GCA_002909625.1 Bambusicola thoracicus | reverse complement strand
AATGGATGGTATTTCCATGTCAAAAGCCAAAAATTCAATTCCGTACTATATTCATGTCTTTTCATGCCTTACAGGACTAAGAACACTACAGAAGTATGGTAAAATAAGTCAGCTTGCAGAAAATCCCGAAAGGCAGAATATCTAGAGCCTTTAATCTCTGTTGGTCTTCTTTTGACCTAATCTGTGAGATATGGAAGATACAGGGACTGCAGCAATTTTGCTGCACACACCAAGGTGTCCTTCAGAACCATGTCTGTCTTGTATCACCTGTGCCAAGTTTTGAACACTCTTCCATAGCCTAGGGTGTCTCTGTTTCATGGTTTTTCCATCATTTTAGAAGGGAAGAAGAAAATTAAATGCATCCAATGTTCTGACTACAGCATACACGGCTTCTGCTTTTTGATTACTTCAAAATTTAAAAGAAGTCTGCATATTTACCTGAATTAATACATCTTTCATCTTATTCAAGTTGTGATTACTGTACCTGGAGTTGTAAAGCTGAATCAGAGTCAGGATAAATCCGACGAGCCAATCCTTTATTTTCCAGTGCCATCTTCTCCAAGAAGTTGTAATCAACACCATAGCCAAAACCAAGATTGTATAAAGTATATTTTCCTTCAATGGCTTTTTTCACATGTGTCTGAATGTCCTGAGTATTTGATATGCCTACATTAAACCAGAAAAAGGTTGAGTTTCTTCATAAACAGATGAAATGAAATGTGGTTAGTGGTGTTTCAATTTCATAAGAGGCATTATCAAAGACTTGTTTGGTCACATGATGCTGGTGTAGTAGTGTTTCAATCATGAAAAAGAAAAAAGCAAAAGTCAAAGATGACAGCCTATTTTAATTGAGTGATTTTTGTTAGTTAATTAACCTTATTATTTCAGCCAACACAAACTTACCTACATTTGGTTGGCCATCTGTTAACATGATAATTATTGAAGCACTTCTCTTGGGCACAAGGTTTTCTTCATGAGCAGCATTCAGCATATCAATTCCTTTCATTATACCACCATATAAATTTGTCACTGTAAGGTAGACATAGAAATTTTGTTTAAACACAGTCAAAATAATGGACCATGATTCACAGAAATCTGATAAGACCTGATTACAGTATGACAGAGAAAAGTTTGAGTTTGCTAGCAAGAGGATGTTTAGATACAAAAATAACTGAGCTTTGCAAACATAAGATTAAAAACATGTCATCTTTTGCATCAATTTCAAGCAAGGTAGTTTCCCATTAGTAATTTTTAAAGTGGTAGCATTGTGTTCACAGAATGAATTGGAGAACTGACATACTCAACAACTTATTGGCAAGTCAAGTACTCACAGCCTTCAGTATCAATGCTCCGAACAAACTTTCTTGCTTCATCCAAATTTTCAGGAGTGGCTTTGATTAATGTTTCTTTCCAGGTGTGTACATCGCTACCAAACAGTATGAAATTGAAGTGGTCAACTTCTTTAATATCATCTAAGATTTTTAGAAGTGCTTCTCTTGTCTGTAAGAGATTTAAATTTATTGTTCATCTTAAAAGAAATGGGTGCTTGCAGCTTTTACGTAACTGATCTCTCCAGTGCTTTTTTTCTTTTGTTCCTTTTACATGGAGAATTGTGCAAGTAATTCTCAGCTTGTTCCATCCTTGCTAGTTCCTATGTCTATTTCAAAGTAACCCTAGTGAAGTTATCCATTTGCAATTACATCTGGTAAAACTTTTTTAGCTGAATTGAAAATCAATTCTTACATCATAGATTGTTGGCATGGTAAAATTAAAATGTTGGAAAGTAATGTAGCTACAGGTTTGTGGAAAAGTTCATTAGCAAGTGTGGATATTTTTAGTGCAGCACCAAAATTAGAAAGTTTTTATCATTAAATTAGATTGAATAGTCCCAACTATGAAAAGAGCTGTTTCCGAGAGGAGAGAGAATGAACAACATAGATGGCTGGCTCATGTTCTGCTTGCCATTCACAAGTCAAGTCCTTTCCAGTAGGGCTGTGTTCCATTCATACATCCCCAAGTTTGTATTGGTAGTTTGGGTTGTCACAACCCATGTGCGAAACCTTGCACTTGGATTTGTTGAACCTCATGAGGTTTGCCCGGGCCCACTGCTTGAGCCTGTCTAGGTCTCTTTGGATGGCCTCTCATCCCCTAGGCATGATGACTGCACCACACAGCTTGTTGTCATCTGCAAACTGCTGAGAGTAGACTTGATCATGTCAATGTCATTGATGAAGATGTAGGAGTACACCAGTCCCAGTACTGACCTCCAAGGGACACCACTCATCACTGATCTCTATCTGGACATTTAGCTATTGATCACCACTCTCTAATAATGACCTCATAACCAGTTCCTCATTTATTGAACAGTCCACCCGACAAATCCATATTTTTCCAATTTAGAGAGAAGGACGTTATGTGGGACCATGTCAAAGGCACCCTAAGTCATCATGTCCCCTACATCATGACAGAGGATCTTCCACTGAGACTCTAAAGTAATGTAATAACTTACCTGTTCTATTTCTCTTCCACTCATTGAGCCACTAATATCTATTATAAAAATAACATTCTTGGGCAACTTTGGAAGATTTGTTGGTGCAAAGAAGTGGACAAAGTAGCCATTGACAATCTAAAAAAAAGGACATAAGATGTCAGCAAACCTATAGCTTTTGTTTATTACAAAGATAAAATTGATCAAAAACAAAGTGCTTTGATTTAATCTGTAGCCACTGAGTAAACTAACAAATCCTTACTAGCCTTACCTCCATCCATGAGTCCAGGAGTGTTGTTTAAGTTCTAGCCTGAGCCTGCTTGACTTATACCTGTCTCTAGCAGTGTCATAACTGTGCCTGCTCCCATCTGTCCATGGGCTGATTTGGAACCCACACTGTAGTCTGACTTCACACCACAACTTGCCTCATTCTTAAAATTTGCCTGACGGCCTGGACTCTTGGCTGAATTTGAATACCATCTCTGGGTCTGCCTTGCTTAGGTATTCTGGGGACTGGACTCTTGGCTGGTGAAGCTGTGCTGTCGTAGTCAGCTTCCTGCCCTTTAGGGAACAATTGGCCTTCACTACTCCTTAACATTTATCTGTGAAAGATAAGCCCATTCAACAGTGCAAAATTGCCAGCTATTTATTTGCAAAATTACCTGCAGATTATCTGGAGTTGTTCTCTCCACATCGTACGTAACAATAAAATCTCCATCCAAGAGTGACTGTGAGCAATTTTCACAGGTTCGCTGTTGATCAAGAGTTGGCTTGAAAGAGATATGGCCCTGAAAAGAAGAAACTTCTTTAGATCTGAATCTTAATAGCTGAAAACTTTCTAAATTTGCAATTTTGTAAAGCTGGTATATTTAGATTCATAGACATAAGGATGACCTGTTTTATATGGTTAGATAGTAGTATATTTCTATATTTGTGTAAATAATTAATAGCTCAGGTTTGCTGCCTAGATCTCTCTTCAGATGTTTTCTTCCTCATCTTCCTTGGTTCCACCTTTCTTCCAGCCCTCCACTCCAAATGATACTTCTGATAAGACTGTTGAGCAGTTTGTTTGTTAGGACTTCAATGACTTTCATACATGAGAAAACTACTTGTTATTGACTTCATTCTTCCACAGGAAATAGTTGAGTTGGTATCCAAGCTTCCAAGTACTGTCATGGGACAAAAGTGCACTTCTGTGCTAATAGCTGCAATTGTCTTCCCAACTTCATGATGATGGCCTTCAGCTTCCTAGCTTGGAATATAGAGTTAATTTGCACAGAGAAGTCTTTATTTACCCTACTTTTAGCCTCTCACTTTCATTGATAGTGACTACAGCACTTGTACATTGATACTATCTCAGAGTCATAACCATAGTAAATAAAATATGGGAGGTGTTACTGTACCTTCTTATGTGAGAAAGATTTCTTTATAACATTTTGCAGATCATTGGTGATGAATGTTCCTTCTGCTTCCAGCGCACTGATACCCTGTGGCTCAAAGATATTTACTTCAATCTGAAATATGAATTGAAAATTATTTTTATTGGCTATCCCACAATATATATCAACTTAGACATTTACAGGAGGATTTGAATGATATTAAAGATATGAAGGAGGGATTTTCTTAAAAGAAAAACAAGTTTACTTTTGTAATTAATAACAGCAGTCCAAAATATGTTTTTCTATATAGAGCTTAAAAACCAAATTAGTAGCAAATAAAGTTCTATAGAAATGGTTAGTGAAATGGTTAGTTAGTGGAATTTGGTCAAACGTCAAATAAATACCTAAGTCCTTCAAAAATATAATCCAGTCATCAGCTGTGAGCCATGGCCAACTTTGATGTATATTTCAGTTTGCCTTTTATCTTAGCGTGTTTGGAATAACGCTTTATAAACATACAGATACTGAGTTTTGTAATGATTTTTACACAGCATTTTATCGGGTAAAGCTGAGTTTTAACAAAGCAAATAGAAACTATCAAATACAAGTTTTAACACACAAGAGCTACAGTGTTCTAGAATGCAATAAATGTATCACTGTAATTTAGCATGACATATTTTTATAGTAATGTAAGAAAGGCATAGTTTATGCTATGAAGGCATTCATATAAGCTATTTTGCTCCAGAATATGTTCATAGCTTTTCAGTTTTCTGTATGTCATTTCTTTTGGAGACTTAGTAGCTTAGCTAACTCAGAAACCTACAAATCAAAACCTGCAGTACAGTATATTGCTGCTGACTGCCCACATGGTTCATTAGAAATATTATCGGAGCCTTTGGTTCAGCTGTAGGCTGATGGGCATGACCATGGTCCTCCACTTTCAACATATGTACAGAATCTCATGATCTCTTAAGCTGCAGTATTAAATTTGACATCTACCTCAAAATCTTTGACAAGCTGCTTCGGTTTTACTTTGATGAACATCTCATATTTTCCAAAGTGTCTCTTCAGTAGTTCTTCATATGTGAGTTCAAAAGTGACTTTACTGCCTGCTGCGATGTTGACTGAAACAGTGAATTTTTCTGTTTTCCTTCCCGAAGCCCTATTTTCAAGTGGGTAAGAAAAAGATTATCCTCTTTCACAATATTTCTTGCTTGGATTTGGTTGGTGTAGTATAATTTTCAAAAAGGAGTAAAAGAAAGATGGGAATGTTGGTCTGTTGCTAAAGTCATAGTCAAACAGTATAGACTTTATTCAAGTTTTCCTAGGACCTTTATCTGGGAACTGGCCATACATATTAAGTGAAGGATACAGAAACTTTCTTTTTTTAACTGCAGATATTACCCGCCAGAAATTGTATTTCCTTCTTTATAATTTATGCTAAAATAACTCTAAATTCATGATATTTGTTCTTTGATCCTATAAGAAAACAAACTTCAGAAATATGCGAAATATTATGAATCTCACAATTTTTTACAGGTTAATGACATGGAAGCCACACCAGATATCATTCTTACTTGACAAGACCAGCAGTCTGTCCCTTTGAAACTGCTTTCTCATACTGCTGTTTGGCAGCTTCTTTTTCTTTTATATTTCCAGGATAAGTGATGCCATCAATTGTCCTGCGGGTGAAAAAGTACCTTGTTTAGCTGATTGGCTTGCACTGATACATGAAAAGTTATTCTAGGCATATATTATATAATTGTATAATATATAATCTCTGCTTATTAATTGGTTTGCTCAAGAGCATTTTCAGGAACCTGCAATTGCCAAGATTTGAGCACAAGCAATGGAGCACAAATGAGCTAGTCTTTCCAGGGGCTTTACCTGGAATGAAGAGTTCTGTGCTTAGTATTGAAGAGAATCTGAAATATTTTTTTCCTTGAAAATTAATTAGATCAAAACTAGGCTGATAGCAACACTACTTACACCTGCACTTTAACAGTTTGATTGTCTCATCTTGTCTCATCTCATCCCATCTCATTTCATCTATCTCATCTCATCTCACAGCAGGATGACCCTCTGGATGAGACTCATCTGTCCAAATGCAGTTGTCTACAGCTGAAAATTTCATCCATAGACTACTCACACCAATAAGCAAGCATTTTTCACAGGAGATGAATCTCATCCTAAAATAAAAATTCTAGCATAACTTTGAGTGATTGTGCCCTAAAAGCATCTGTTTCTTTTCACTGAAAATAACACAGGGATAGTGTGATTAGCTGAGATGAATATGTTTAATCTGAAACGTAATAAAGGTGTGAAAATGGCATATTATTGCAACTAAAGATACAAACATAAGGAAAAATTTCCTCTATTTCCTATCTCTCATTTGAACACTATTTCAAAATGAAGTAAGAAATTAAGTCGTAATGCCTATTACACTAACGGAATGCCAGTTAAGTAATGGAACCTTTGGGGTTTGATAACAGCAGAGTAAAATTAGTTATATTTCTGTAAAGGTGGCTGCATCCATGGAGAGGATCTCCAGTTCCCTAAGGTACATGATAACAAAGAGAAATAACAGAAAATCAGTCACTTTTTCTATAGATGTACCAGTGTTTGCCTACCCCCAATTATCTTGCATGTGGAATTAATAGTACCAGAAAATTATTTGAGATGCAATTAGAGATCGATCAAACAGCAAATTAAAATTGAACATTTTTGATTTGGTTACTCTAACAACATGATAAAAATTACACACATGCTGAAGTTTGTAATGAAGGCTGTCTTAGGGAGCTCAACATCGAAGAAGACTTCTTTGTGTACATTTCCACGATTGACGGCTCGACTGGTGATGACATTGTGGGCAAATCGGGAAGTTACTTTACTATCAACTTTCATTCTATAGATTTCTATCCCATTGACAACCTGTACATTGAAAAATGAAAGAACAGAGCTAGCTGTTATATTGATGCCTGTATTAATCAGCCATGATTTTATAGAAAGAAATTACTGCAGGAGATTCTATCATTCCAAAGCAAAACACAAAGACTTAATCATAAGACCTTGGGCATAACGGTGTTTCCTTGGGTATCTACAGAGCTGACAGTTATTTCTATGAGTCGTAACTACAGCCCCTTTAACAAAATATTACAACCTTGACAAAGATGATGCCACTGTAAGAATTGCTTTTTCTCTCTACTGAGACTGAGACTTTCATTTTGGTTAGAGTCAGCACAGACAATATGCTGCAGCCTCACTACACTCGTGACTGCTGGTATCAACTGAGTGGCTGACTCCCAGAAGGAGTCATCTTGTATAAAAATAGTAACCAATTCCAGATGGGTTTCAAATTCCATTTTGTTAGCCTCAGTTTCCTCACAAGTCAGGCTCATTCCTGTTTAAGAAATGAAATGAGTTGGGTATGACCTATTTGCTCTGAGTGCTCAGGAGTAAGGTTACTGGAGACTGCAGGAAAACACAGGTAGCAGCACATGTGCCTCTTTAGGCAGCTCTGCAATAACAAGATCTGATTGCAACATAATCAGCAATGGAAAGAAACTTGTGATTTTTGTGCTAGGCTTGATCTCTGGTGGGTTGATTAAGAAGTTCTCCCCCCAAAATCAAAGCATTTTAAGCACTGCTGAAGTGGCATCCAGGTGCTAAGTGGGATCGGCCTCAGAGATACAGTCTCCTTAGAGTCTCTTTAGAAATAACTACAACATAAAATAAAAACAGTGTTAGAGACACTGCTATTTATTAAAATATAACATGAAGTTAAAAATTATTTGTTCACGCTCTTTCCCTGTTCAGGACTCCCCCTCTGAGCTTGGAAAAGAACAGACTTTTTAGTCCTACTGCCTAAACCAAGCAGCTCTGGGCTCCTTCTCAAGTCCCACACACCCAGGAATGTCCATTTGCTCAGACTGGACTCAGAGAAATCTTCTGTGAACACTGTCAGAATATTCTTGTCACTAAGAACCAAGCCTTCATATAAGAGACGACTACTCACCAAGTCATTATCAGAATTTCGCTTCTGTAAAGGGAAAAAAAAAAAAAAAGAAAAAAAGAAATCATGACTAAGGTAGGAAAGCAGCATTTAGACTTCTTGGAAATTTCTGTTTTCATGTCCTTTGGTACATATTCTGTCTTTTCCAACTAATTTTACTTTGGGAGATAAATGGGTTTTATATCAAAGCATACAAAATGGTTTGCATATTTGTTGCAGTCACAAACACCCTCCAATCATCAGGCAGACTGATCTTTATGCTCTTTCAGCCCATTCCATCCCACCAGCCTCTCACTCTAACAGTAACACATAAGATGACAATTCAGCAGGCTCACAGAGAGGAGAGGGAGCATACTCTGAAAGGCTGCATGGAGGGGAAAAAGAAAGTTGTTGGAGTTACCCCCCCCTCCCCCCCATGTGCTCATTCTCAAGAATGAGTGCAAATATCAGAAGCTCTACAAAAATACCATGTGTTCTCATGACCTGGAAGAGAGTACAGGGTTGAAACATACTTGGAAACTCATGTTAAAATAGTGTTTTGCATAACTCCATTCCCGTAATCTTGATTGCAAATGCCTTATCTCATCTGGCTCCAAGGGCTTCATAGGTCACATTTTGTACAAGTTTTCTTTTCATGTTTGCATACTCCACCGAGCAGAGAGGTAAAGACACAGAGATATCAGATCAGATATGTATACTGGGCACAATTATGGCCTGTGTTACTTTTCACATTTAGGAGTTCTACAAACTGGAAATAGAGACACAGAAGACCTTTTCCCCCCCCTTTTTGTTTGTTTGTTTGTTTGTTTGTTTGTTTGTTTTTCCCAGGACTTTATATAAAGTCAGTGGTAATGCAGGGTTTGGAGAAAGCTTCTCAAGTTCTATAAAAGTCTGGCAATTCATATTTCAAACTGCTATTGCCACACAGGTGATTTCTGCATGTATGTCTCCCCTGCTTCACAAACTGATGTGGGCTTTTCTAATGCCTGTGTTGAGTACCCACCACTTCAAATCCTTCCTTTAGAAAGCCTTCCTTTTCTGTATCTATACTGTCATTACAATCAGTTACTTCCTCTTAAAAAACAAAAACAAGCAAACAAACAAACAAAACACAAACCAAGGTATGCACCTTAGAAACAAACAAACAAAAAAATTAAAGTATCTGAAAAGTCTGCTTGTTCTGTACCTTTCTCTTAAAGACTATAAAAACGTGTTCCTGAGCTACAGATTCTGCAATTCTGACTAATACTTTCTAAACTAATATGTCATATGCATTTAATTTTTCCTGAATCGCTGTTGTGAACATTCTTTAGCAAAATTATGGGTTCTACTGTGGTTTTGAAAGAGTTCTGCTCTGATTGTGTAAATATTTTTAGTGCTACACTGCCATTGTCACTGAAAAAGCAGATAGAGGAAAATCTTTCAGTGAAAGGTATTGGTGGTTTTGTACTTGGGCAGATCTTGGGCACAGAGACTCAGACCCAGCCGGACATCATCCTGGGCTGCCTGCTTTAACAGACATGTTAACATGGGGTCAGATTAGATGGATCTACTATTTTGTGATTTTTGTCATCCTTAACAATTTACTCAGATGTAGAGCTACAGATCTAGCTAATATTGATGTCATTTTGAGCTCTGTGGGCAGAAAGCAATATCATTCCATTAAAAAAACTGTTACACAATTCTGAAGGCAATGAGATTTCCCTGACTTGTGTAATTACAATTACAAGTTACATTTACAATGTTTCCAAGTATTTCCACAGGTTTGCCAGTAGCACCAACTATAGGAAAGTTTTTCTTTTAGTTACATAACAGTGATACATTCCGCTTTTCTTTAATGCTCTGTTGTTGTGGCAACAGCAAAGAATACAGTTGCAAAATATCTACTGAAACTGAAAAGTAGAGGAAAAAAAGAAATTCTCACTCCCAAGAATAAAAGGTTGGGAAAGAGAGCTCCCATTACAGTACTTAGTAAAAGAAGCCCTGATTTTACAGCTTGGGAAACTAAAACGCAGCATGACTAAGAGAGTCAGCAAAGACGGTACAGTTAATTTGAAGTGACCTCTGGCTGCACAACGTATTTATGTAAACCTCTATGTACTGCATAGGAAAAATAAGGCATTAAAATTATTTTCAAATCAACAAGAACATTAGAGATTCCATCATCACAAGTGATGCTAATTGGAAATCACAGAGAAGAGAGAATGGCTCAACTAAGCTATGCCAAACTGAAACTTGCTTGAGACCTATGCAGGAGTCTTGCTGCTGCCAGGAGAGGGTCAGGGAAGGAAAGCTGCATGATTGCTACCCATACTTTGAACGCTTTGAATAGTTTTATTTTCAGAAAAAGAATATTCCACCCTTAATAGTTATGTGAATAGGAACAAGAAGTACAAATGTACTTAGGCATCTTCGATTTGGGTTGGGGGTTTTTTGCACAGTTTTGGGTGGACTTGGCTCTGCCAGTTGAGTTTATCTGACTGTATCTTTAAAAGTAGCCTTGACAACTTGAAGATCATCACTGATGTACCAGATAGACTTCCAGCCATCTTTAACCACCCATCACCAGCAAACTACCTGCTCAAAAGAGATAGTACAGAGATTTGGACTGAGACCATGACAACACACAGCAATCTTTTCCATTTCAATAAAATGACATCTGCAAATATATATATATAGCACAAACTGGGAGAATCAACCATCTTTTCTGAAGTGCTCTGCGTGTATAGATGGAACATAGCACAGAGCCTTGGTCATCTTCCATTTAGGAAGGCTCTAGCATTGCAAGGCATACAGAGAATTACGGTCAGTATAGAAATTGAGTTGGAAAAAAAAAAAAAACATTATATCTGGATAAATATGAGCTAAATAAGAATCCTTGGCATTTCTAATTTGCAGCTATAAATCTCAAACTGATTCCAAAAAGTTAGATGTATTATTATCCTGACTTTGAAAGAAAGAGTCTTGGCAAAGACAATAACCCCACCAGAAGAAAATGACTGTAAATTGCTTTGCCCTGTTCTACCCACTAGCCAACAGTACCCCCTGAAGAGATCTGCCCTCTGTAATTTTCATAGGATTTAACTATTGAGAGGGAGGAAAGCCATTTACTGACTGGTGGTCTGCAACTTAAATGAAGATAATCACTCAGACTATCAGGAAGCACTGCCTTACTCAGAGATCTGTCAAAAACAGAACATGGGGCAGAGATGTATTCCACGTTATGCTAACACAGATCTTTTGAGAAAAATCCTACTAAGTCACTTGGACCGTAGAAATGTTTCTCAGGATGTCATGTTACATCCCTGTTACATTTCTTCTTTTTGGAGGCATCTTTCACTATCATTGCCATTCAGGTGCTATAATGAGATAAATTGCAGCAATGAATTTTTTACACATGTAATTACACAATGTAAAAAGCTCTAAAACATTTTACCATTACATAGCAATGACAGGGAAAACAGAGGAAAGTGATGTTTTGAAAAAGAGATAGGAGAGCTTCTTCATAGCTGATTCAGAACTGAGGCTGATTAAAGTTCCAGACCCAATTCTGAGGTGGTGTTCCCTGATAACAGAGAACAGAAATCTCCTGGTGGCAGCACTGTATGAGCTCCCTGGAAAATGATGATAAATGGCAGGGAGTTAATCTATGAAGAACGGGAGCAGCATACATGGTCGATTACTTACCTTAATGTTTCTGACATGTGCTACCAAAAAGTCTGACGAGGTAAAGGCAGGAATTAATAGCAGAACACAAAGCAATAGGTGGCTTTCCATTTTGGAAAAAAAATAAGATTCTCATCTGAACGACACAAATAAATATACAATGCTTTGTTTACAGAGTGTTAATAAATAACCCTATGTGAAAAGTGGGATTAAGCATACAGAAAAAATTAAACACTGAATTTTGATTTGTATCATCCACAGAATATTGCTACAAAATACTTACGGAATGTTGAGTTGGTAGAATATTTCAGCCACGGATCTTCTGCGTAATATCACCTGCAAACAGAAATCCAACAGCCATTTCCGTATTCTTTCTGATACCTTCTGAAAAGCTGCCACTGCCTCAGCTTCACCACAGCTGTACCAAAGCTTGCAAACTCATTTATAGACCTCTTATAAACTGCCTTTTATAACCCTGCATGCCACTCAGGTGCTCAACTGAGGTATCAGTATTTGACGCGTATTTTGGCTATCCCAGAAACTTCATGTTTTCCTGCTCATTTTGATGGCTGAAATTCACGTCTTAGCTCACAGATCTTACATCTTGTACAATTCATATTCATTCATCCTGCAGGTGCCAGGCCCATTTACTTTATTTGTTATCTCAACAGCACTAATTCCTCATCTTTTAACTGGCTCCATCTCCTCCGTTGCACGAAACACAAAGTTCGGTGTCTGTGAGGTAAATCCTCAGTAATAAATCACTGGAGGTAAACAGTAAGCTATGTCAAATTTCAGGATATAAAATTAACATGAAAAGATATTAAAATGAAAGACACATGAATGAATCAGCAACAGAAAGGCAGAGCGCTGCCGTGCAGGGGTTGGGCTGTGCTCTTTCTTCCCTACGTGTTCTGTGGGAGTTTTATTTCTCTTCCTTTTCCCCTGCTCTGAGACATTTTCTGTTTTCCCTGCAGCCAGCTTTCTGAGGCTCGGCAGGAACACGGGTCAAGAGGAAAAGGAGCTTCTTTTAAACCAGGCTAGAGCTTTTTAAAGCAACTCTTTGCTGTCTGAAGGTGACACGATAGCTTTGCTCAGCAGCTGCGAACAGCCCAAGCTTCCTTCACGCCACACAGGCGGCACCCCGGGTACCATCAGGCACTGTTTTTGAGGAGACAGCTTTGTTCCTCATGATGGCAGCGGCACTCGCCCTCACACCTCCCTCAGGCGTCTTGCCCGCTCCTAACATGGCCGCTTCACCCGCTTCCAAGATGGCGGCGCAGACCTCGCACCATAGAGACGCAAGGCGGGCCGCTCTGGGCGTCGCGCACTCTGTGGCAGTGGGGAGCTGAGGGCATCTCTATGGCAGCGGCCGCCGCGCTGCCGGGAGGGCAGCCCCGAGTGGCGGCAGTCGCCGCCGGGAGCTGAGGGAGCACGCCGCGGAGCTGGCGGCGAGAGGATGCCCCTGGCCGCCTACTGCTTCCTGCGGGCTGTGGGCAAGGGCAGCTACGGGGAGGTGAGCCTGGTGCGGCACCGGCAGGACAGCAAGCAGGTAGCGAGGGGCTGAGGCGGCCGCGGCCCGGGGTGAGGGGAGCGGGTCGCCGTGGCCTGGCTTTGGGGCCCGGGGCCTGGTGCTGGGAGCAGACACGGCCTTCTTCTCCGCAGAGAGGCAAAGCCCTGCGTGACTGCGCTGGCAGCACATGTGCCCTGCAGGCCCGTTAGCCACGGTGCGCAGTCCGGTGTCCTGCTAGCCTTGATGTCCTAAAAGTAAACAGCACCGGGACAGGACCATCCACCATGTGCAGGTCCTTGGATTTCACCTCTTTCTATGCTGATCATTAGCATTGGCAAGAATCTTGTTTCCTTATCGTTTCTGTTTTAACTTAAATATTTGATATATTGGTCTGTGTCTTATCTCTTGCCAGCTTTTATAAGCAGTTTTTCTGTAGCAGGATGAGCAAGATTTTTGATTGTCAAATAATAGATGGCCCCACCAGGGGGGATGCAGTACAGGATCTGTTGCTCACCAATTTGAGTGAATTGTTTGGAGGCATCAGGATTGGAGGCTGCCTGGGCTGTAGTGACACAAGCTCTCCATCCCCAGGTGTAGGCCATCAGGAAAGGAAAGCAAGAGTCCGGCATGACTGAACCGGGACAAACCAGAGAGCAAGAAGAAAACGCACAGGCAGTAGAAACATGGGCAGGTACCGTGGGAGTATAGGGATGCTGCTAGGATGTGCAGGGATGTAGTGAAGAAGGCCACGGTTCAACTAGAACCGGTCTTGGTAAGGAGTGCCAAGAAGAACAAGAAAGGCTTGTACCTCAATTAGAAAAGATTAGTCCGAGAAGGCATACCTCCACTAGTGAGTAATATAGGCAGTAATATCTTCGCTGGTAACAACAGACAAGGATAAGGGTGAGGTACTCAACAACTTTTTTACATCAGTCACTGGCAACTACTCTTCACACAGCCCTTGAGGGATTGTTTTGGATGGTGGGGGCGTGGGAGTCCTCAGTGCGGGAGAAGTCATGGATCTGTTGTAGCATGTCCAGAGGATGGCCACAGAAATGAAGGGATGGAACACCTCCGTACGAGGACAGGCTGAGAGCTGGGGCTGTGCAGCATGGAGAAGAGAAGACTGCGGGGAGCCCTGGGAGTGGCCTGTCAGTACCTAACGGGGCTGTAAGAAAGGACAGACTCTTTAGCAGGTTCTGTTCTGACAGAACAGGAAGAAATGGTTTCAAACTGAAAGAGGGAAGGTTTAAATTGAGTATAAGGAAGAGTTTTTTACAGTAAGTGTGATGAGGCACAGGCACAGGTTGTCCATAGAGGTGGTGTGCTCTGGAGACATTCAGGACCAGTATGGACAGGTCAAGCTTGTAGATGTACCTGTTCATTGCAGGGCAGTTGGATCAGATGTCCTGTAATGGTCCTTTCCAACTAAAAGGATTCTATGATTGTAGTTGATTAGGCATAGAGAACACGGTAGCTACAATATTTCTATTTTTCAAATGCAAATGATGCTGCACAGTTCTGTTATATTTTCCATGGGAGCTCTGTGTCACTGGTTATAAAAACTGAGGAGCTTTTCTAATATCCAGCAGACTTTTGAAACACAAAGCCATGTTCAGAGTTGTGATGTACTATTCCTTTCTGCATCGTTGATTCCTGGTGTATGCTGGGGGCAGTTTTCCTCAACGCTAATTAAATGTGCTGAATGAAATTAATAGGGCCAGCCTGGGTATTAGATAACTGAACAATTGCCAAGGACAGTGAAATTGAGTAAGGATTGTCTTAAATGGTTTTGAATGAAGAACTCTCAGATAAGAGTGGAGTCAGATGTGTGCCTCAGCATGTCTCTTCCATGGAAATCTGCTTCCTTAGAAGTGATTGCCACAAAATTTACTTCACTGAAGGACTCAGTCTGCCATTGCTGCTCTGTATGATGAGCACGTGCTCCATATGTGCTCCATGTTTTCTTGTCTTGTTTGGCTTCACTGATATTTTTCCTAAAATCTGAAGTAGTATAGGAAATATGTTTGATGTGGTATATGTGAGAGAGAATAACAGCTTTCAAATGTAGCTTTAAAAAAAACTTAAATTTATACTAACAGTAAAACAGATTTAGAATGTGGGCCAGAGATCTTTTGGCTTTCAGTATGACCAAGAGGCTCTGCTTCGCTCTGACTCATTTCTTCTTGCATAAGCTTAAACCTGCGTATATAGAACCTCGGAACTGCAGCAGTTGTGTTTCAGGGCAAGGTTAAAGATGTTTTTGAAGGAGTGTAAATGACATCTGCTTTCGGCTTTTGGGGAAAAAAGTACTTTTGGCAGCCCTGCAACTGCTTCTCTGCTTGCACCATTTCTTTCCCAGTGAAAGCCTGTTTTCTCTACTTCCATGGTTAACTGCTTTGTAGGCTTTTTGTACAAAATAATTCTAAATCAGTTGTGTCTTATGGCTCTGCTGCCAGGTGCTAGTTTTTTGTTTGGTTGTTTCTTGTTAGTGCTGTTTGTTTTGCTTTGAAGAAAAGGATAAACAGACCTAAAAAGCTTTGCTGAGTTATTTTGTGCATTCAGAAGTTCAGCTCTTTTAGATATTTCCTGTGGATATGAAAATGTGGAATCCAAGCTTTGAAATAGAGATTTTTATCAACTTTTTTAAAATTTTATTTTGAAAATATGATCGATATTCGGGTGAATTTTATGCTAAACATTCATTGTTGTTTTTCTGATACAACTAAGTGCTTTCCTTAGTGTTATATTATTTATTTATTATATAAATATTACTATCAAAATGACCCCTTTAAAAGTAACTGCGATGCACTGAAAGACATTTCTGGCTTAAGAGATTAATGATAAACATGTTTCTAAATGAGAAGAAAAATATGATAAATGTGAACACAGTCAAAAGAAAGCAAAGTGCCCCAGAATTCCTGTGCAGTGTCATTCAGGTAGACTAATAAAATAGCTACACCTGCTTCACTTCTCTCTTTCTCTCTCTTTCTCTCTCTTTCTCTCTCTTTCTCTCTCTTTCTCTCTCTTTCTCTCTCTTTTCAGCATAATTATCTGTGTGGTATATAACTGCTAAGAAATTGCTATTTCCATATAGAATAATGTATGGAGATTTCCATTACTGCATTTTGTTTAGATTTGGGTTATTTCCTAGAGCTCCTATGTAGTAGCTTTCTTTTCTGATGGTATACCTTAAAATTTCTCTTACAGTATGTCATCAAAAAGTTAAACCTTAAGCATGCTTCCAGCCGAGAGAGGAAGGCAGCGGAGCAAGAGGCACAGCTGCTATCCCAGCTGAAACACCCCAACATAGTCGCCTACAGAGAATCCTGGCAGGGGGAAGATGGGCTGCTGTATATCGTTATGGGCTTCTGTGAAGGAGGAGACCTGTATCACAGACTCAAAGAGCAGAAGGGCAAACTTCTGCCAGAAAATCAGGTGGTAGAATGGTTTGTGCAGATTGCCATGGCATTGCAGGTAAAATAAAATGTAACTTCGTCATTTTAAAATAGAATTTTATTTGCTTCTTTCTGCCTTTAGAATTCCATAATTGGGCTACGGATTTTGAAATCCAGTTTGGCTGGGTCGACATCTGAGTACAATGGTTATCAGTTCCATTAATGACCTGTTGTAGGTCACTGCAGTCAAGCTAACTTACTATTTTAGATAGGATTTTGGTATCACTTGATGTGTGTGTGTATATAGATATGTATACATCTCTGTCACAGTAGACAGTGGTAACTTCTAAGGTTTTTTAGTGTGAAATGCTTCTGTGGTTTGAGTTTTTGGATCAGACTTAAAGAGTGTAGCTGTTGTTCTGTTTTCTTCAAAAGAAAAGGCTTCTTTCTGAAGCATTTCGTTTTCTGTGGTTTGCTGTTTTTTAAATGGTAAGCTTAAACTGCTAATTCAAAATTTTCTTAACTCCGTTGGCATCAGAGATTATCAAACTTTAAAAATTATTACTATGATAATGAAGACAAGGTAGAAATATTAACACTGAGAAATAAGAATTTTCTGTCCTGCTCCTTAGAAGTTGCCTCCTGTGGCCAGATATGTGCAAGTATATGTGTATGCACAGCCATGCCTGTTCTTGCTAATTGGAAGCCTCCTCTTTTGCCCATTATTTAGACAAACTGCATATTGTATTTTCCACCAAAAGTTTTAACTAAAGACTAAGATCTGTCTGCCAGGAAATGGAGCTTTCAGAAGGGAGTTAGTCTGAGCACAGTCCTACATTATTTCTTCTTTTCTGCTGGCTTGTTAAAGCCACATGGGAGATTTCGGTAAAGCAATACCAAGTTTAGGGGCTTTACCTGTATTATTATGTTAATATACTAATGCTGTCTTCAGCAGTGATAAATCATTTTTATTAGATAATGATATGTGTGTCTTTGCTGTGTTTGCATTTCCCTCCTTTGACCTGTGTTGCATGATTTTACTTCTCGTGGAGAACCAGTTGTGTTACTTAACTCAGTTTATGTTTTTTTTTCTTCCCCTCCCAGTATTTACATGAAAAACACATTCTTCACAGAGATCTTAAAACTCAGAATGTTTTTCTGACAAGAACAAATATAATCAAAGTGGGTGACCTGGGAATAGCCAGAGTGTTGGAAAACCAGTGTGACATGGCCAGCACTCTCATAGGCACTCCATACTACATGAGCCCTGAGCTCTTTTCCAACAAACCCTACAACTACAAGGTACAGTAAGTTGATGCAAATGTTGTTTCTGCTTTGCTAAGCAACTTGTTTTGTTTGCCTGAGAACATTAAAATTTTATGTATTATTTTTAATTAATTACTCTTTAATGTCAAAAAAGATAAAAGGAAAAATGAGATATTGGCCAGCACCTTTATGGAACTCTTTGCTGCAGTGGATGAGAATTAACAGCATGTGATAAATTATCACTAATCAGATGTTCATTAGGCTACCTGTACCTATTGTAGCATGCCAAAATAAACAGGGATTTGGGTCTGTGTTATGTAGCTGTGTTTTCTAAATGTATTATGTATGAGACAGGATGCTTCATACTAAACTGAAACATAAAAGAAAAAAAATAGAGAAATGAGCAGCGTCTCTGAATTAAAAATAAAACAAAGTAAGATAATTTGCTCATGTTCCGCATGCTGAAAACCATGGGGAACATCAATTTGGGTGTCTGTGAGCAACAACTACGGGAAACTGTTATGAAAAATAAAAAAGACTTTCTTTCTCCGGTTAGAACCAATTAATTAACTAATTAAAGAAACTGCAACTTTTACAGTTATCTTCAGAATCCACCTGGTTAAAGTTGGAAGAAAATAGTAAATCAACATTAAGAGTGAGACTGAGGCCAAAAGTTTGCAGTGCATTTTCGTCTTAATTTATTGTGATTAAAAGCCTCTTGGAAAGCATATGACTAAGCCCAGAGATAAAGTTTCTGCCTTTAATACAAAGCTCTTCAAACTTTTTTCTTCCCCTTTTTTCAGTCTGATGTTTGGGCTTTAGGCTGCTGTGTTTATGAAATGGCCACACTGAAACACGCCTTTAATGCTAAAGACATGAACTCTTTGGTTTATCGAATTATTGAAGGAAAGGTAAAAACATTTATATTTTTATCAGTTCTTTTTCTTTGCTAACTTGAGGTAACCATTTTCTATCAGAAGCTGTGCAGGGATTTATACGTATCTGGCACGTTACGTGCGTCGTCATGTCTGTTTGTAACGTTAGTATTTCCTGGTAATCTCAGATAGAACAGCAGACTCAGGAAGTTTGTTTTTAGATATTGCTTGGGATTTCTTATTACCTTTTTGTACAACACTGTACTGATTAATTTTCATGGTTTCGAGATAAGTCGCTTCTTGCTTCTGAATTATACATTGTGCAAAGAATTCCATCACTGTTAGTCATTTTCCTGTTACATCTAACCCAAGTGCCTTATTTGCTTTGCTGTATGATGAAGTTAAAACAGATTTATTATATTTAAATCTCTTATGCCTATTCACAGAATTTCAACTTCAGTAGTAATTAAAAACAATAACAAAAATTGGCAGGCAAAACACAGTTAAGCACTTGGAAAAAGCATCATGCAAACAGTTGGACTGTTTTTTGTACAAAGTACTTAGCTTGAATTTGACTGTTATGTATAAACGATTTTTCAGTATGCTATGTTGACAATGATAAATAATATCAGACTTCCATTCCTGTTACAGCTGCCACCCATGCCGAAGGATTACAGTCCGCAGTTGGTAGAAATAATACAAACTATGCTCAGTAAAAGACCTGAGCAAAGGCCTAGTGTAAAAAGCATACTGAGACAGCCATATATCAAGCACCAAATTTCGCTGTTTTTGGAAGCCACAAAAATGTAAGATATTTTCACTTGAGAAATTGCAGAACATTCATGCTACTTTCATCTTTGCTTTACGGCTTTTCCTATTTTGTTTTTATAGCAGGATAACATTAGTTCTGCTGTGTGCTGCTGTAAAACCTGCAAACTTATTAGTTGTCTTATAGTCTTTGAGAAATGAGAGAGTTAGAATTATTATTCAGAGTAAAGAAATGCTTATTCAGAGTAAAGAAATGACAAACTCCAATATTTTCAAGGAAACACTGGGAGATGCACATTATGTTGTATGGTTCATTGAGGCCATTTATCAGTTGGGGATTGTATTTGCAATTTCCTTTTAGTATTCACTGATACAACTGTTTTTCTTTGTTAAGTTAGGTCAGTTACTTTACTGCTCCCAGATAAGAGTGGTTTTGGTGCTGTGCAGAACAAATGTACATTGCTGCTAGAGTCTAAATAGTGTTTTTAAGCTCCTTTTATTGAGAGGAAAATGAGAATGTTACGTGCAGTCTGTCGAAAAAGCTCACTATTGTGTATTCTCTGTTATCTGTGCAGTGGATTTTTTTTTTAATTCATAGAATCTGAAGAAATATCTTAAGGTCTTGTAGCCAATGATTGAGCAACCTTTTTTTTTTTTTTCCCCCCTAACAGGAAAGCGGCCAAAAGTCATAAGAAAATGGCAGGTTCTAAACTTAAAGATGCTTCTTCTGTGGTCCCAGTGAAGAATGAATCTCATAACAAGAACGTTATACCCCCAAACAGTTCGTCTGAGCAAGGGAGGAAATGGAGAGTTGTAAGATAAATCCTTCTTCCTCTTCTGCATGCTGAAAATCAACATGCTTTTCCTAGGAAAATTACTGTATTTTACATTAACTGCCTTGAGCATTGGTGAGAACATAGATTCCTAGTGGTGTGTAAAACTTACGTTAATGAAGGAATGGTGTTTAGGTTAATAATGGAAGTAATTAAAAAGCTGTGGGTCACTAACACTAATTGTAGTGCCTTAACTATAAGATGTTAACTAAATAACATCTACTCATGGGCCACTATATGAATTACTTCTATGTAATTGTGCAGTTGAATTTGCAGACTCACCTTTTGTGTGAAGCATAGTTACATACAAGTATTTCTATGCTTCTCATGGAGTATTGGAGGTAAAATATTTTTCAAATATTTGATGACAAGTGGTAATCATTTTCGGTGATATGATTCTGATTGGCAAAATTAATTATTGTTATACCACAGAACTGTTTATTATTCTAGTTCTTTCCAGTAGTTAAAATGAGTTGTATAAAGAGATTAATCTTATATGTGCTTGTTTGTTTGTGTTCTGAAATTAGTCTGCTATCATGGGTTTAAGCTTTCAGAGCTGAAATACTGAATGTATGTGGTGGAGTAGCTCTTGGAGAATTGCTGGTACTCATTGGCTTCTCTCTCATGGAAGAGCCAAGGGTTTACAACTTTTCTTTCATGGCAGCAGTGAAAGTGGGTGAGCGGTACATGTATACATCCCTGCCTGAAGTATGTAATCTGCAAATACAGTCAGTATCTCTTCTACAATGTGCATTGTTGCATTTTTGAAGCTCTTAATCTGTTACCATAATTTCATTACTCTTTATGAACTCTGGTATGTTAACAATGTTCCTCAGGTGCTTGGAATATTCTTTCATAAGTGCATAATATCAAGAATTTGTTGTTTCTCTTGTTTTATTATTCTAGAATGAGGAAGACTGTGCCATGAAATATAAAGCCAGCAAGTTTTGTCCATTGGAGAAAACAGCTGTTGAGCTGAATACAAAACCATGCAGTAATGATTTGAACAACCTGAGAGGCTCCTTAGCTACAATTAGTGGAGTGAATATTGATATCTTACCATATGAAAAGAGAAACTTTGGAAGTGAGAAGAGTAGCAGCAATCATATTCCAGAGAGTAATAGAGCAAAGTATGTGAATGCTACAGGGAATTCTGAAATACTATCCAGTAATCCACTGGTGAAAACTGATGGACTACAGAAAAAGACAAAGCAAGCTTTTAAAGGGGGAAGTGTTGAGTCTAAGCACTCATCTGTTGATGCTGTGGAAGATGATGATGACACTTTGAAACTCCTGCAGCCTGCATCAAAAGACCAAAAGCAAACTGATGTGGTAATGCATTTATGCTTACATAGACTTTGAAATAGGTATAACTAATAGACACCTCTTAAAACCTAGAGAGCTGCTGCTCATATTTGTTTGCTACCCAAGCAGGATTCTGATGATGGCATTGTTGAGATGCTCTAAACAGCTGGGAGTCTTGGCTTCAGATTTGCAAATGCTATGTGGTGGGGGATTTCAGTTGATGGTAATGCTGCTTCAGTAGGGAACTAGAATCTTTGAGCCAAGAAGAGAGATGGCAAGAATAGTTTTAGGGCATCTTTGTTCTTTGTTCTGAATAGGCCTGGCTAATCTCTTGGGTTGGTCCTGATTTCGGTAGGTGACTGACTAATAGCAAATGGAGTAGACAGCCAATCAAGTGGGGCTCAGAGAGGCTTTTCTCTTCCATTCTTGACTATTTAGTACACTCAACTAAATGATCTGAATAGATAAATGGTAGACTTGGCTAGGGTACTAAATTTGTCAAAGAATAGAGGATAGATTAAACAGTGCTTGGGATTGGTTCCTGATTTATATACCACGTGTGCTCTCCCTGTCTCCTTTTTGCTTCTTTATCGTCAGACACTTAATGAAATGTTGGAGTTAAAAAAAAAAAAAAAAAAAGTGAGAATGAGGAGTGGGAGTGATTTAAGGCAGAGAGGTGATGAAGAGGTGGAAAGAGGCATAAAAGAAGGGAGAATTGAATGGTGATGTGGAAGTCTGAAGGATTTAGCTTTCTTGCTTTCCTTTCTTTTGAGGGCAGATTGTTTCTTGTTGTCCTTAATTTCATTTATTCTTTTGCTGCTCATGTTGGTGATCTGGAAAATCAGTATGTCTAATGAAATGTCAGTTTCTCCCTAGGCTTCTGTAGTGCTGTCATTTAGATAGTAACCAACACAAATACTGCTTAATTCTTTTTCCCCGTGTGCATTTCCCAGCGTTTAACAGGTTTGCTAAGACAACTGCAAAAATACTATTTTTATTTCATCCTATCAAATCTCTAAACTGTCAAATATAAACATGGCTCTTCCTCTCATATTGTTACTTTGGTTTTGACAGTCTTATGTCTGTTCCTCTGGCTCTACAGCTGTCACTTCTGCACAATCACTGGAAGCCATTTTACTTTAGGTGCTGATTGCCTTTTAATTACTTTTGTTCTCCAAGAAGATTTTCATGCACGTTTTTAATGAGAAATCATCTATTGCAGAGTTTGGATTCTACTGAAAAACTGCTAGGACCATTTGTTCCTGTTGTAATTCAAGTAAGTGTCTTCTGAATGCTTCATTCTTTAGAAACGGTGCTGCAGCAGATACTGTCTTCTGACTGTCACAAGTTTATTGTGTTTGCTACTGTCATACGTTAAGTTGGATTTAGGCCAAATAGTCAAGTAATGTGTGCTGATTTTTTTTTTTTTTAAGTGCCAACAAACTGAAAAAATACTTTTCTTTATTAGGATGTTGTCTGCCATGGAGCTTCAGGAGATGCTCAGGAAAAAATTACCTCTCAATTACAGCCTTGTGTTTCTACTCATGAGCCCTCTCTCTCACGGCAGCGACGGCAGAAGAGAAGAGAGCTGGCTGAAGTCTGTTCAGAGAAGGTACAGATAATTAAAAAAAATAAAATTACCTCTACATTTTTTACTCTTAAAAATGAGATTTTTTTAAAAAAGTTTAAGATGTTCTTGTTTTATGCACACCCGTATAACATCACTGATAGCGAAATACAGAATGCTCACATGTCCTCTATGAGCAGTATGAGCAAACCTTAGAAAATGTCAGTAAACCTCAGAAGCATGAGTTGGATGTAGCAGCTATGTGCAAAGAAGCACTGAAGAGTTGTGTTTAGAAAAGACCACTAAGGCTATCCAACTGTCCATCTGTTACCACCATGCCCACCAAACCACATCCCTCAGTGCCACATCTACACCTTTCTTGAAAACCTCCAGGGACGGTGACTCCACCACCTTCCTGGCAGCCTGTGCCAATGCGTTACCATTCCTTCTAAGAAGAATTTGTTCCTAATATCCAACCTGAACCTCCCCTGGTGCAGCTTCCAGCCATTGCTAGTTAGCTGTAAGGCTGACCCCAAACTTCCTAGAACCTCCTTTCTGGGAGTTGTAGAGAGTGTTAGGGACTCCCCTGAGCCTCTTCTCCAGACTATACTACCCCAGCTCCCTTAACTGCTTGTGTTCCAGACTCATCACCAGCTTTGTTGTCCTTCTCTGAACATGTTCCAGTGCCTCAATGTCTTTTGTTTATTAGGGG
Source organism: Bambusicola thoracicus (assembly GCA_002909625.1). Classification (NCBI taxonomy): domain Eukaryota; kingdom Metazoa; phylum Chordata; class Aves; order Galliformes; family Phasianidae; genus Bambusicola; species Bambusicola thoracicus. The sequence continues at coordinate 2,789 of PPHD01003291.1, read as the reverse complement.
TCCAAAACTGAACACAGTATTCAAGGTGCAGCCTCACCAGTGTGGAGTACCGGGAACCGCCACCTCCCTGCTCCTGCTGGCTGCACTATTTCTGATACAAGCCAGGATGCCCTCAGCCTTCTTGGCTACCTGAGCACACTGCTGGCTCATGTTCAGCTGGCTGTCACTAACACCCCTAGATCCTTTTTCTCTGTGCAGCTTTCCAGCCACTTTGCCCCAAGCCTGTACCAGTGCATGGGGTTGTTGTGACAAACTTCTCCTCTTTGTGTCTACCTGGCAGTATTTTCCTGGCTGAACAGATAAGGCTGCTTGTAGTGAGCAGAATGTTATCGTGCTTTAGACCAGACATGTAACGGTTGCACTGAACGTATAAGTGCAGACTCCAGGAAGAAGATACTGGTTATTACACATATGCTTAAACCAGCACTCCTGTCACTGCTTCCATGGTGAGCAGAGTGGCTTCCTGGGGAAACAGCACCACCAATGTAAGGAAAGAGAAACAGGATGATTGGTTTTTGGAATTATACCTTGTTGCTTTTCTCTTCAGTTTTGGTATTTGAGGCTGGGATCAGCAAAACCATTGGGTGAAAAGTAGTCTGGGAGGAGGGGGATGAGGTCTAGGGATGGAGAGGGGGAAAGTGGATGCAAGCAGAAGTGCAGAGGGGGAGACGTTAAGTAGGATGAACTTTAAATAAATACGTAGTTTCTTACTCATTTCTCTTTCAAGTTCAGTGCAGTTTCTCCTCGGCCTTTACCTTTTCCAACTGATGTGAATGTAAAGACAGCACAAAGCTGTGCAGAGGAGCATATTGCCAAAATCTCTGTATCTGCCAATAACGCCAAAACCAGACAAGATGCCATTGCAAAGGTTAGTTCAAAATGCGGTCCCACTGTATTTTTGTCTCTCATTGGCTCTGAGCAGGCTGTTCCTGGAGCACATGTACAGAGAGTGAAGGAATGTATAGTAGCTTCCTACATGGAAGTTCAGTCAGCCATCTAGCTGGTGTTGGAAGAGATGCTTCTGTGCTGAACCAGTGAGGTCACAGGCTTCTTTTTTAAAGTTACCAAAACTGTTTGTAATAAGTAATACAGCATTTGTTAGGTAATTAGAAAGCAGCTTTCTCTTCTGTGTCATTTGAAAGAACATTTTTTTGTTTTGTAGGTAGTAGATAGTCAAGGTCATTGTGACAATTGCTAATTAATAGTGTACTGATTTATTTTAAAGGAGCGACCTTTGTCGGCAAGAGAACGGAGACGGCTGAAGCAGTCTCGCGAAGAGATGTTTCCCTCTGGTAATTATATTTGCATGTGAGCATTCTATAAATGGGCTTCTTTTAGAATAAATTCTAACTTGCTGTCCTTCACTAACATCTTGAAAAAGACATACTAAAGCTGTAATTCTGACAAACATTTCTGTATTCTTCTAATTCTTATGTTCAGTTGCATTTAGCAGTGACAGCTTGTATTTAAAATGTGTGTGAAGCTTAGAATATACACTTTTCATATAGAAGCTTCGGTGGTTTTTGTTAGCAGAATGTCTACTTGCCTGTCTTCTGCCAAACCTTTTCTTGCACGAACATGAAACTAATTCAAAATACACGCAGCTGAGTTATAAATATTGCCAAAATGTCATCTTTCCAGTGATTCCAACAAGACGAACAGGAAGTAGTGCAGTAGTTGAAGGAAAATCACATATGGAAAATCATGTTAAAGTTGATCAGTCTTCATCAGATCCCAGTATTTCTCAGGTAAACTGAGGTCATAATGCTTTTTAAATATTTCAGTGGAGGCACAATTTGGGAATATAGCGGTACATTTAAAAAAAAAAAAAAAAAAAAAAAAACTGTAGGTGGAAGAAACTCAGTAAGAATGCTCAGTTATCTGCTTGCATTGCTTTGTAAGTCCTGAGGGAAAGTACAGGTCTGTAATCTACCTCTTTGTTCAACTACATCAGCTTAAAATTTCTACACGTTTTCATACCACCCGTCAGAGGTAGAGACTAAGTGACATCACAGACAGCACTGATGTGTGATTTCATTGCTGACTGGGTTTTTTGAATTGTTGGTAAGAAAATATTTATTATGACCTATGTTTTTGTTATGGATGAATCGCCTTTTGGAGTTCAGTCTTAACACATTACCTCTGGCCTCATACATCGCACTCTGCTTTGTTAGTAGTGTTTGAATACTGTATTTTAGTATGTTTATGTGCTCACAATAAGAAATAGCTTCCAGAAGAGCACAAAATAGTTTCTAGTGATATTCTCCTGGTTGCCTAATTAAAAAAAAAAAAAAAAAAAAGAAAAAGTCTAAGGTCATGAACATACATTGGGCAAAACCTGCAATACCGTGGGGCATTACTAATAGCAGGAAAGCGAAAGAAGAAACTTGAAAATTCAAAGCATAGGCTTTATTTTCCTCAGTCCTGCACTTGCATGGAAGGTGTTTCGTATGGTTTACCTGCTTATGTATGCTTCTAACTGTTATTTAAGTACAAAAACTTAATTTGCATTCACAAATGGAGGTTACATGAATTTAGTAATGCTGGTTGTGTGTGTGTGGTGGTGGTGTGTGTTGTGCTGTGCACTGAGCACAAGATTGTAGAGATGTGTGGGCACACTCTCCTTGTGTATTTTAAGGAATGCTGGAAACTTGACTGATAAACAAAGGAAATAAATATGATTTGAAGATGTGTGTGTTAAAGATCAGTAGGTGAGCTAAGGATAATGGATGTATAATACAGCTGGCGAGCAAGTGTGCATGATTTAATTGTTTTTAAATGAGGCACTC
>PPHD01003290.1:9285-32062 GCA_002909625.1 Bambusicola thoracicus | reverse complement strand
GAAAGGTGTTTACAGTGAGAGTGGGATAGGTCTCTTCTCTCTAGTGACAAGTGACAAGACAAGGGGAAATGGCCTCAAGTTGAGCCAGGGTAAGTTTAGGTTGGATATGAGGAAACACTTCTTTACAGAAAGGGTTGTTAAGCACTGGAATAGGCTCCCCAGGGAGGTGGTTGAGTCACCATCCCTGGAAGTGTTTAAGAGCCGTTTGGATGTGGTGCTCAGGGACATGATTTAGCGAAGGGTTGTTAGAGTTAGGGTAATATGGTTAGGCTGCGGTTGGACTTGATGATCCTTGAGGTCCCTTCCAACCTGAGTAATTCTATGATTCTATGATTCTATGTCAAAACCTTGCATGTAGACTAATCATTGCTTGACACGTGCCAAAAAACATACTAAAACCTTCAGGAAAGGTACTATATTCACCTAGGTGCTCTTCATCTTGCTTTTACTGATTACTATCCAAGTCTTTTTCACAGTTGCTAAAAGGTAATAGCTAATTTTTTTAGGTAGATCTGGTTTCATCAATTTGCCTTGTTTTAGTGACAAGTTTTATGGCTTGATCTCTACCTCCATTTATGTCTTGCACTTGTGTAGAACAATGAGCTCGATGAGAATCTATTTTCAACACTCGATATTCTGCCTGGTGCCACATACGTGATGTATCTGATGAAATGTGGGCAGTACACTTTGTACAACGTACTCTATCCAGTACAAACAGCAATAGCAAAATCTTCTAGCTATGAGGCCTTTTATGCTTCTGACAATGAATAAGCCTAAGAGAAAATATATAGATCTTTAGTTCTAAAGAGGAAGTTGTAAGACTGGTGTTAAAATATTACTATTGTGAGAAAATTTGAGACAGCAAATTTGATACAGGTGCCACTCACTTGTGATTTTTCTCCTCAGCTGAAGTAAGTAATTCAGTCTGGAAAATGTTATTAAGTTGGAGTTCAGGTTATTGACTTGCTCCGAAGAGCACCACAGTTCGTCACTTTGAATTATTTCTTCAGTAGGTTGATGTCACTACTGTTGCAAAGAGGAGAATACTCAAGACTTCTCTTCCCCATCACCATCAAGATAAACTCAAATTGTAGTTTAGAATATCACAGCACACAATGTCATTTTTCAATTCCCGTTTCAGAACAATTGCTTAACCACACATGAGGATATTAGGGATATCACAGAATGCAAGATTTTGACATTTAAAGTTGTCAAACTAAACATGGTAGTAAGAAGCACTGAAGGGACAAAAGGTTGCAGAGATTTACATAAGGTTTTTAAAATCAACATTTCCTTGAAAAGTTTTGTCAGTTATAAACAAGATGAAAGAACTGTTTTGTTAATAATTAATCTGTTTATTTTATATGCCATAGATGTGCCATGTTTCTTTCAAATTCATAGGGTAAAGGTACATCGTGCACATGGATATATAAAAGATGTTTCCAACTTTTAGTTGTGACACATATATTAAATGCCCATCCTTCTACAGAGTTTCCAGGGGTCTGATTTTCATTCTAACAACTTTGAGGGAATAATCAGAGGCTCTAAATGGTATCCAGACTACTCCGTTCTCGATCTCATATGGAACATTGTACCTGGGGTCATAGTGGCCCCCTGGGTAGTAAATCCCATTGAGGTTGGCTGCCTGGCAGCTGTTGTACCACCAGCCACCCCCGTACACCTCTGCACAGCTCTCCTCCCAGTGGTCCTGGTCCCGGTCAAAAGTGCTGAACTGCATCTGCGCATGGGACGTGTACTCAGAGCCCTCCTCCAGCCAGCCAGCAACCAGAGCATCCCCAGCAGTCCCCTCATAGGAGGACACAGTCAGGGCATAGCCTTCTGCTTCAGTCCCTACCTGTACGATGTACTCTGCATATGCAGCATTTCCATCCCAGTCCTCTAACTCTACTCGAAGCAGAGTATCGTTCTGAGTCAGCAAGTGGATATTCTCATTGCCCAGCCACAACTCTCCTTGCCCTTTGCCATCCACGCTGCCGAAACCTCTCCTGTAGTCTTGCCACGTACGGTTAAAATTCACTGATCCATCCATTCTCTGTTGGATCAATATCCATCCTCCCAAAGTGGTCTCTTGGTCGCAATAAACTGACAAAACTTTATTGGATCCCTGTGGCTTGATTTTGAAAATGCCACTTTTGGCACCAAAAGTGTGTTTCTGGCGGATATCATCGCAGTCTAAAAAAAAAAGTTGATCTGGTTTGACAGGAGTTATCAGTAAAGCTTAATAAAAACTTCAGAGGAATCCAAGCAGCAATAGATCTGAGGAAAATTTGTTAAATGTGTCTTGGACAACATAAGGTTTAGTGACAGGCGACATTAAAAAGAATTGAGAGAGGAATACCTTACACAGATCTTAAATTGCTAATTGTCTATGCAATACTTGACTATTAGTGATATAGTTTCCCTTTTATCTCCAAAGTGGCAAGAAACAGACACAGTTTTGGCATTTTATCATCACGCTATTATACTACAGTGTCTAAAAACATTCTGTCAGTTTGGTTATGAATTGAATTTGGCTCCACTACCTCAATTACTACTTCTGTGTACCTTTCCCATTGTCGGGTCTCCTTGTACTCATTGCTGCTGGTCTGAAGCTGCGCGCCTTAAAGTCTGGGGTGTCCTCTGCACTCTGATCATGTTGCACCCCACCTAGCTGCTCAGATGTTTCACGGGTCTTTAGTGACTTGGTTTCAAAAGTGGAGCCTCCCTTGTTGAAACTAGAAGAGGAGCTGGTCACTACAGTCTTGGAGTGACTTCCACTGCCAGCAGCAAATCCAGATGGCTGAAGTCCTCCAAAGTCATCTTCTTCCTCTTCCCCTAAATCTGTGAATTTGTCTTTCCCTCCAGTGCCTAGGTGGCTGCTTCCTGCCCCAGTCACGTGGCTGCTGGTGCTTGAGCCAATAGAGTGCCTACTACCAGTGGATACAGAGTCATGGGTGAAGAATGACTCTAGATCCGGAAGAAACCTGTCTAGCTTGTGAAAGTCACCTGTCCCACTAAAATGGTACGTGCTTCCTTCTCGTCCTTCTTGTAGATGGGAGCAGTCTGAGCCATCAGAGGAAACCATTTTTTCAACTATTTCTTCTCTAGGACCATCAGGGCCACTAATGACTTTCTTGGTGACAGTTCTGGTGCATCTATGGACAGAGGAGGTTTTGTCTACCAGGCTAGGGTTGTCCCTCCTGTGAGAAGTAACTAATTTGCCAATGTGGGAAGGTGAAGAATCCCCCCTTGCTTCTGCCACATGGTAAAAGGTCTCGCTTCGGGAGGGACTTGAGTCTGTTTCTGGTCTTTCTAATACCACTTGCATCTGTTTGATGTTATTAAATGCATTCAGAGCTTGCATTTCTGGTGGAGGCTTGAGCTTAAAATGTTCAGGAACATTTGAGTCCTTAAGAGGCCTCATTTTCAGTGTGCTCAAGGTGGTTGTTTGAAAGTCTGGGTGCATGTCAATGGAGCTAGCCTGGGTAAGATGCTTCTGGATGTTGTCATAGCCTTCTTTGTCCACCTGGTAATCAAAACTTCTAGCACAGCTCCCTTTGCAAGCTCGTATCTTAATATCAATGTCCACCTACATAAACAGAAAGAAATAACTGCATTAGGTAACTCTCCTGAGCTTTCTCATGCTAGTGTATCCTTTACATGGGCTGGAAAAAACAGGGAACTGCCTGGTACCTCCCAGCTACAGATGAGCTTTTCCAAAGCTCCAGTTTGAAATCTACCCGGGCACACACAATACACAGTGCACATAAACTCCATGGAGAGATATATTGTGGCATGTTTACAGTTTCTGCTCCTGGTGTTCTAGAGCCTAAGTTTGTGCTCCTGGGACTGGTGGGCAGCACCGCAGAAGAACAGGGCCTATCTCCTGGTCTTTTTTGCCCAGCAGCTCCTTACAAATGGAGAAATGCCCTGCATGGAACTGATTACCAGTACATACAGCATCAGGAATCCCAGCTGCCTGTCTGAGAGCAGATGGGACAAAGGGCCCTCCTGAGTTCATACGTCTTCCCACATAGAGAGATAGCAGGAGAGATAAAACAAGCCCACAGAGAGCAACTCATTGGGGAATTTCCCTCACCAAGGCAGATCCTGAGAGAACTGCTTTGTATTTTCTTTCTGCATGGAGCATTGCTTGCCATGCACAGTTTAACAGACCCTTCTGTAGCTAGGCTCTGCAAACAGTGGGAATGGTGGCTGCCTACCTCCAAGCGCTTCATTTCCACCACCTGCTCCTGGATACTGTTCTGCAGAGCTTTAATTCTGTTCACTTGAGTGGCAACTCGCTGCTTTAATGTCACAATTCTCCTCCTCAGTTCTGCTGACACATGACCGTAATTCTCATCAAGCTCTGAAGGAGAAGTGCATTATGGTCAGGTATGGAGGTGTGATTTTCTTTCCTAGAAGTGCATCGTATTTTAAAATAGGCAATATAAGCAGATACTTAAGAACAAATTTATTGTAACACAAAGCTGGTAAAAATTATATTACTTTTTACAGATTAGTAGTTAAGACTCGTGTATCACCATGTTTGTTCTGGCTTTTGTTAATCAGGTCCAGTGCAGCATGTGTTTCCACAAAGTATTGCTAACACGCACACACTCAAAAATTAGCGATGGATAATAAAACTAGGGGGAATACTTACGCTGGGCACCCTCCAGACCAGGCTTTAGTATATTTATGGTTTCCACAATTACCCGATTGGATGTTTTATAGTTGTTTTGACTGTCTGCGAGTTGCTGCCTAATTTTGTCTATTCTTTGACTGTAACTCTGGTCTGTGTTGTCAATTATTCCTTGCATTCTGCAGCCTGATGGACATTTTGTATCCTAAAAGTGGAAGAGAAATAATTGTGTTAAAATCTTCATGAGCATGCCTTTTTGTTTTTTAAATCAACATGTTTAAACCAGCAATTAAAACACTATAATAAAACTTAGGGCAGTATTATGTGACTTCTGCTGTCCTATTCATCCAATGACTTTGGCAAGGGCTTGTATGACTTGGAGCGTGACGCCTCAAGGCTGACCCTTCACATCTTGCACCTCTGATATTGGTGCTTTGGAATTGCTGAAATGTATGCATAGAATCCTGTCTTAAGTGGGGGTGAGGAACCTTTAATTTTTACTTTCCTCTGTTCCTTAAGAGTAGAAACAAAATTAAACAAAACAACAATAATAACAATAATAATAATAATAAAACCAAAACAATAATCTCACCACATTTATTTCCCAAAGGGCTGCTATAAAGGGAAGTTAGCTGTCCAGTTTGAGCAAGGATGCCCTAGGCCCATTCATTTAAGAAGAATTTTCCTCAGAAAAGCCTCATGTTCTTATACATTACAGCTCGCAGGCAAGATTACGTCTTATAAACGTAGCATAGAGATGAGTTGAGATACAAGAGGCAAGAGAAATACAAACCAACAGTTCATACACAGACATTCAGTCAGCCATTGGGAAGCTTTTACTGAAGATCTTGTCATCAGACCTCCTAAAAAGAACATCTAAAGTTTCAGTTCTTTCTACATATTTTCCTTTGTCTCAAATCTTTCTTTCAAGTGCCTTTCTCCTGCTAACTCCAAGAGCAGCAATATCAAAATCATGAAAAGAACTTTTATTTTCCTTTTTATTGGTTCTTTCTATTTTATCTTTTTCTTTCAGACTGATTCCCCCCCTCCTCCCCACAAACTATTCTTTCTTTTCTTTTTTTCCCCCTTGGCTTCACTGCAGCTCTGCTTTTCTTCGTGCCTTTCCCCAGAAGACTTCCCCATGCCGCCCCAGTATAAAGGGCTGTTCATCATCCCTCAGACTAAGCACAAAACCAAAACAAAAAAAAACCAGAACAAAACCAAAAGCACAAAACCCGTGGGAGCGCTTTGGCAGGGGTCCATGAGTGCCCTGCTGTCCCCAAAGCTCATTGCTCACCCATTCATCATCCGCACAGATAGACCAGTTCTTCTCATACTGGCAGGAGGACTGGTGCATGGACGTCCAGGGCCTGGAGCCACGCCCGCCTGCGCCCTCCTTTTCAAAGGTGGTCTCCCCATCCTGAGCCTGCCGGGAGGAGTAAGGAGAAGTGCAAAACTGAGGTTGTCAGAGCAATGGTCAAGAAAATGGAAATGAAAAGCTGACATCATCAGGCACTTATTGACACTGCTGCTGTGGAAAGTGCAGCATTGTGGAATGCTCATCCAACAGCGTAAAGGCATTTCTTGTAAGACATGGTTTTGTTTATTTTGTCAGAATAAAGCTTTTTCACTCTTAAAATTAATGCTCACGTGGAGAATGGATGGTGCTTAGAGTATATGATGATATTATCTCTACAAGACAATCTTGAGCTCTGTATGTAAATGCAAAATTAGCTTGAAATTAGATTGAAATTACTTATGTTAACTTGGAAACATTTGTGTTCTATTTTCACTTGCTTTCATATTCCTAAATTTTTGTTTTCATTCTACTCTTGCCTACTCAAAACTGGCTTGAAGATATGCATGAATTGAGTTTTCCCATTCATTAGTGTTTCTGGTTTTAGTCCTATAAGCTTGTAGCACTGTTTTGCCTGGCATATAGAACAAGAATACTAACAACATTGTAATGAAAATAATAATGTCAGTGATGGATGGATTGCACTTTGCTAATGGAAGCAACAGAAATAAATGTACTGAGATTTTCTTGAAATCTGAGAAATGAAAGTGCAATTATACCAGCTAATTCTAAGCCAAAATGTTGTAAGGATTCTTACTGCATTATTGCTTAGTAATGAACTGGAAAATAATTATTTTTCAGAAAAAGTGAAGGAGATTGCTTGAGACCTAATTAGGTCTGCCTAGGTTTCTCTGTATATGCGTTACATTCTTATCAAGCAATATAATTCATTCCAAAAAAGATTAATGATTAATTCTTACGCAGGGAAAGTTTTCCTAATTACAGCCTTCAGAGCCAGAACCTCAACCCTATGGAACTGGATTGTCATTACTAAACTCAGCAGTTTCACATTGGTTTGATTCATCTTGGCCCAAGGGTCTGCTAAAAGTAACAAATAAAATCTTTAATTTTAGGTGGCCTGTGTCCTTTCAGCACTGGCAGCTCCAGCAGGACTGCTTATGTTTAGCCAGATCTGCTCCCCATAATTTCTGCAATTTGTGAGAGCATTCTCTTTCTTCAAAACACAGTCACAAAGAGAAAGATAAAGACTAACATAAGATTATTAGTTGAAACATAAGTGAAAAAATGGCAAGGTTATGTTAGCATAGTTGAAAATCAAGATTATCACTTTCCTTATCTAAAAATTGTTTCTTGCTTACCTTAGAAAATAAATATTATATTATATATTATAATATAATAAATTATAATCTATTGTAATCTTGCTTAGATTCTAGTCTAATCTGATATTGCTGCCACAAGAATCATTGTTTTTAAATCAGTATTTTATAATAAGACCATTGTGCATCATTTGTAGCTGGAAAATGCAGTTGAAGTAAACTGAGAAAGTAGAAAAGGAAAGTAGAATTCATCCTAAAATAAATTTGAAAATTCCTGACTGGCTGGAGCCTCTAGCATCCAATTCAGCCTGCTTTAAGGCTCACAGCAGCACCTGGAATCTATGAATTCATGTTAATTTATTTGCTTTGCTTTGCTGAAGGCAGGCAGGTTCAAGAAGACTGAATTAAGCAAAACAGAACTGGATATTCAAGATCTGCTGGTATGAAAGTCCAGCAGTGAAGTAGTCACAGTAGGCTTGTGCATATGTGTGTGTTGAATTTGACAAGACAGGTGACAGCAAACATACATCTAATTAATGCAGATTGAATAAAAATTTACTTTTCAAATCAACAAGGTATGGAAAGAATGAAGTAAGGAAACTCATACCCAAGCTAAATTGAGGCAGAGCAACACACAGAGTATCGTCACTGGTATCATCTCCGGAGAGAAGCGAGCAGAACTGTGGATGAGAAGATGCTCTCCTCTGGTCTTCTGATGCAATTTAAACCTTGCTGAAGAGCTGAGATTAATCATTATTCTCCCTTCTGTTTGGAGACAAAACATGCCAAATGTTCTGAGTTGATTGCCTAAGGCCTCTTGCACAACTTTCTGGTGTTATTTGCTCCAGATAAATTTGTACAGCACTACCATGAGGGCAACACCATGTATTCCAGGAAAGAAAAAAAATAATATATCTGCTTCAAGCTTGATTTCTTGTAAATCGTTGTTCATCTAGGGTGCGTGCAGGTCTTAGCAGGAGCCAGCAATACTTAAATGATGGAAAACACATGCTGTGTGGCAGGAATTTAGCTAATACAATCAGGCAGTTATTTGAAAAAGAAAGTCATTGCTTTGCCCTTTCTTTGCAACTCCATGCTCATGAAAACCATCGGGCCTTCTGAAGCAAGTACTAGTGTAAGAAAGTTTGCTATGGTTTGTCAATGAAAACGAATCCCTGAGGATTGCAGAGCTTAGTTTGCATATATTTCTACAGCTGGACACTGCTGGTGTTTGTATAACACACACCTTGTTTAGCATCATCTTCTTTCTTACACAAACTTATTGTAATTCTTTTATGAAGTGAGATCGAAATGAACTGTGTGAGTTGCACTCGTATTTATGAATAGCACAACAGGGTGGTATTTGAAAATGTCACAGAAAAAAAAAGTTGAGAATTACTAAATCTTTTTAAGGGACAGAAAATAGGTAATTTTAAAATTGCTATAGTTTGTGTATATGTATTGATTAAAATGGGTTGCTACTGTGAGATCTATAACAAGCCATTGCATTATTGTATGTGACTGTCAAATGCTTAAAGATGCTGCCCATCTTAAAAGTTGCTACTACAGTGAGCAGAAATGAGGAGGAAGAGTTTGGCTCAAGCAAATCAGTTGAAGGAACAAAACATTCTCACGGTTTTTTAAAATGGCATGGTATTCACAAAACTCTCCATCATCTGAAGGTTGCTCATCATACTCTGTTCTACAGAGCCATAATTAAGCTTGACTCTGGCACTGTACAACATTTTAAATTCAAAATAGCTGTTTGTAGCTTCAGATCCATTGCAGCAGCAACATGGGTTTGCTCTTAACCTCTGTTTCTCTGCTTTTCCTTGTTTTCTGCCTTCAGAGGCTTCATCGCTCTCCATGTAAGGTTCACTGAAGTTGAACTGGACCCTTTGTTTTCTCCCATGTCTGGCTTTGCATTGCATGCTTCTCTTGTCTCCATACACCCTCTTAAATTAGAACAGAACTCGTACAAATATCACTAAGAATGAGTCATATTCTTAGGTTACAAGAAACAGGGCAGATTGATAGGATGGTGATACACTGATTTATGTCACTGATTTACACCTACACCATCAAAACCTGTTTTTGTATGTCTGGCGGTTTCTATTATATTTAAGGCTTGATCTTACCGGTGCATACTTGGAAACAAGATTTTTTGTTTATTTCAATTTCCTACAGCTTGTTTTGTGAAGTGTTCTGTTGAATTCTGTGCAGTGCCACTAATACCACGATGCAGCAAACTTCTTTCCATTTCAGAAACGGAACAGCTCAGCTAACTTCAGCAATGAATGTCTGAGCAGACTCCATGTTATCTTTACTGTCTAAGGATCAGCCAGCCATGTCTGTGCTGTCCATAAGGAGGCTCCTGAACTCAAAGCAGACAAAAGAGTTACACACATAAATGCTCCACTGCCATTTTAAGCTATCCTAGCATGTACTTTCATGAACGAGTTATTTTGATATGACTGTGTGCATTGGTTCAGTGACAGACGTACATATTCCACTGCTAATCTCAGCAGTGGCAAGACTGAAGTTGCCTTCCCAGTCCAAGTTCTGTGTAGTTTTGTTCACTCTGTTATAATGGTACTATGTAAGAATTATAACAATCTTAAAGAATCATAAAAAGCTCAGACAACAATAAAATGCTTTAAGGATGAAAAGATCACAATGAGAGGAAGACTTGCAGGATTGTGATGAGTTATTTAAGAGAACAGAGTTAAATGAGCTATATGCAATATCTGCTGGGGTTCACAGACAGTGTCCCTTTTGCGCCAATAAGCTCTAATTTGGTTTATGCAGTTGACATCAAAGTCTCTGCTTGAAGATCACAGCCTTATGCCTTCGGTGCTCAGGAGCACAAGAACTGCACAAACAATCCCTGTGTGCCCTCCTTGTGTGTACAGTCACATAGTCTGCTGTACTGCTGTGTCACCTGTGGTGCTTCTGCTAAACACACCCTCTTCCTTATCGCATTTAACATGGACAGTGCTGCTGAAAGCTGTGCATTCTTTTCTGCCAACTGTTTAAAATGTCAAAGATTTTCCTACTGTGCTCATCACTCAATTATTCCAGTGCCTACTGCTTATTCATAGAGCACTACTTTACCTGTTTCACAGCTGCAGAAGCCTGGTGAGAAGGCTAAGTTCTTAAGTACTTTCTAACTTTTGGGATCCATTTTGATACTGTGAGTCTTCAGAGTATGCTGTATGTGAAGACACCACTGACACCAGCTGTAGCTCTCTGCTTAACACCGGTGCTCTGGAGCAGCCAGCTCTAACATGCCTGAGTGGCTGAGAGCGCCCTCTGATGACCTTCAGTCATGAAAAAAGCTCTTGTCCAAGTAAAACTCAGTCACCAGGTCTAGGGAACTGGAAAAAGCTGGTAACTGACCATAAGGATTGGGTTAATTAAGAGGACTTTCCTGCTTCGTGTGAAGGGGATTGCTGTGTGAAGCTGCGGTAGAGGAGGAGCTTCTCAGACTTTCCAGTTGATGGCTGAACCTGTGCCTGACCTTCAGCCTGTATCTTTGCTTTCTTGTTGCAATCATCCAGTCACTTCTGTGTTTTTGTAAAGATTACAGAACTAAGAGCTAGATAAACTTTGGATTTACCTTTAATTCATGATCAAAGGACAGAAGTGCAGTTTACTGCTTGGCTGCCCTACTCTTGGCAGGTTGCCACAGCAATAGTTGGGGAGTCCAGGATTTAGGGTTGATCTGTGTGCCCAGGATGTGAGCCAGAATAACAGAATCCCAGAATGGATGAAGTAGGAAGGGACCTTTGGATCCATCTGGTCCAACTCTCACTCCAACAGGGCCAAAAGGAAAATATTTCTGCTCCCAAATCCTATGCTTTGTGCTACAATGGCTTTTGACAGATAGGAAGTGTGACAGCAAGCATAATGTATGAAAGGAAGGCAATGTTGGTAGCACCCAAGTCCTGTGATGAAATCTTATAAACTCAGAGGGGGATAGATTTGCCTAAATATAAAGTGCTATGCTATGTTATGTAGGCTATGCTCTGAAGGCCTTGTGTAATTTTAGATTGATTTAGGAAAGAGAAATAAGACTTTTCAGAATACAAAATGGAGACATTAAGTCAAAACACAGTGTATTTACTTGTAAAACAAAGAAACAAACAAAAACAAATAAACAACCCCACAAAACTTGAGAGTATGAATTTCTCTATAAGAGATAGGAGAAACAGAAGACCTGTTCAGGTCCCTTTCTGATGGTTCCATGGTTGGAAGCAGTAGAAAAGATCTCTGAAAGGCATGATTCTTAACAGTCTTCTTTCAAGGACCATGGAGTATACCTACAGTGTCTGGCAGACCCTGTCATGAGCCCTGGCACAGGACTTCTGTGAGCAATCAGGCTTGTTGGATTCAGCAGCTCCAACTCTCCAGATCTCTGGAACAGATGGTCCTCTTCAGAGAGGCTCAGAATTATTTGTGAGACCTCAGAACACCAATCAGCAAACGAAATGAAAGAATGAGTTAGTCTTAGTTCTGATTAGCAATCCATAAAACGCCAGGTCACACCAGTGGAATATTTGTTTTTACAGCAGATTGTCATCAAGTAAGGCATTGCAACAAAAAGTGTAGGAGAACAGTTCAGACCTAGAGAAATGTGGATTCAGAGTGGAAAGGAATACTTCTTAATTCCATGTTGTACGTATATGAATAAAACAACTTTTTAAGTCATATGATGGATGGGGTTAAACTGAAAATAGAAAGTGAAGGTGTCTTAGCCACTCAAAACAACTTCAGTATAAGCAATAAGTGGATAGCAGCGTGTCGTGCTGTGAACATTCAGACTCAGGCAAAGCAGCTTGGCAGCAAAGTAGACATGGAGCTGCTCACCTCAACAGGAAAAGCGTCAAGGTGGCCTTTGAGGTCCATCTTATTTGTATAATGTTTCCCTGTCTCTAAAAAAGCCATTTAAATGTGCTATTCAGAAATGCCAGGTGAAATTGTGGCTATTCAGTGGTAGCTAAAAATAAAGACGAGGGTGTTTTTCTTTATATATCAGCTTGACATATATAAATATATTTATATTCTAGCTCTCTATATATATTTTGTTGATAAATGTATCCACAAAAGTAATATGATATTCTAAATCCCTTACCCAGAAATACTCTCATTAAACATTTTGAGTGATTACATTCAAACAGCATCTCAAACCCTGCTTTTATTGATCTGTGCTGTCAGTGTGGATCACTGGAAGATTATTAGCACACATAATAAAAGCAAATGGAACTAAAACATAATTAGTAATACTACAAATTGTATTATTTTTGGTCTGAAAATGATGCTAAAAACATGAGAATAATAAGTTTATGAATGTGGTATTCAGGTATAATCCTTGTACAGTGTAGTACTGTGTGCTACAAACCAAACATTTATTTTAAGTAATATTTGAGAAACATGTTAATATGCATGCTCTGGAGTAAAATATCTTTGTCATTGATAGTGTACTTCCTAACCTGTGGTATGTTTGCTTAAGCGGCTCCAGCAGTAAACTAGGTCCTTTCAAGTTGCTGTGTACTTTGGTCTGTGTCACAAATTGACAGTTTCATCAGAAAACAAAGTGAAGACTGTTGAAAGCTAGCCATGTTTTATGGAGAAATAGCTCCAACACACAATTCTAAATAAAGAGAAGGAAAAACTGAACCAGATTTGTTCAGAGTACCCTTCCAGCACTCACAGTATTTACTGTGTTGTGTTCAGTCAACAGCAGAACACAAATAGCAAACTCAGCTCTTCTGTAATAATCAAAAATTTATTGGGAATGTGTACAGAAAAAATAACCATGTAAAGAGGTAAGCACTGCTCAAGGAAAACTGTTGTGCATTTTATAGTCGATGATATTTCACAACAATGACGTCCAAATTGTGGAAGGTGAGATAAGTTCAGTGTCGTACAAATAAAAGATTTATTTTCTCCATTCAGATCAGTCTTTAATAAATTGCCCCTTTATGAGTCTCCAATCTGCAACAGAAAAAAAAAAAAAGAAGAAGAAGAAAAAAAGGCAGTATTTTAATGTTCTTCTAAAGAAAGATGAAGTACATAAGGCTTGATAATGATATGTTGATAGTGTTCATACATAGTTATACTAGTTGGAAATTTAATTTTCAGCAATTAAAACACATGCAGACAAGGAATTATTTTTAGTCCTGGGACTATCTACTTATCTATTTGTTAAAAGAAACAGTGAAGAGGAAGGTATTCTAAAATCAAAACGCAAATATTTCTGTGATGAAATGGTAAACAAAGCTGATGCCTCCAAGATGCAGTAGGCATAACATTTCAGCTGTCCATGCTCTGTACTTGCAATTATAACCGTATTTTGATGCTATTTTAAGTATCTCCTCTGTCCAATGGTCAAACCTGCTTGGTGCCTCCTGAGTGCTGCTGTCCATCTATTGAGAGTCTGTTGAATGGGATGATTTTCATTGTAGTTTTCTTCATGGAATACCATCTGTCACGCCATGTTGCCCATATAATGCCATTGTCATATGAATCTGTACCAGTATCTCTAGAGTACACACCACCTAAAAATAGCAGTTCAAGCAAAATATTCAGTTGTTTCTAAATGATTAATGTGACCATCCCATACATAGTTGTGGTACCAACACCTCTATGACATCCCTGGGCACACTAATACACTGCACACAGTGCCCCTCTCCCTCTCTTTGCTTCTATCAGGACCAAGGATTCCATTTTGGGCTGGAGAGCTGTCACAAATTGGTGTTAATATAAACAATTATTGAAAAGAATGGACTACATCAGCTTTGGAAAAACCACATGGCAAAACATACTCAATGAAATTGACCCATTTTCCTTTGTCACTGAAATGTGGTGTCCTTGGTTACATTTGTCCATGTGAAAATAGGTATTTAGAAGATATTTTACCTGTATAATATTGTCCATTGAGGTGACCAGCATGGCATCTATTCATCCACCATCCAGATCCATCTTGCTCGGCACAGTTGCCCTCAAAGTTGTCATTGTCATTATCATAGGTGCTGAAGCGCATGCCATTATGGTAGGTAAAGGATTTGTCACTTGGATCATCTCCAAAATTAAAGCCGTCAAAAGCATCTCCAGCTTCGCCACCAATAAAATAGGCATAGGTCAGTCTGTACTTGTCTTCTTCAGTTCCCACTTTGAACACTGCATAGTCAGCTGTGCTGTTAACAGAGAATAATAGTGAGTATAAGTATGCTGCATTCCTAGTGTGTGCACAAATGAAATATACATAGATGTTAGAACTGCAGAAAAGGGGTTTAAGCCATCCTAGCATGTAATTTTGTAAAAGGATTATTTTTAAATGATTGTGTGCATTGGTTCAATGACAGACATCCAACCAATTTTTGTCATCCACCATTAGATGTGTTTTTTGACTCTACTATTCTTCAGTGATGCACAGAAGACCTACATTATGCACCCACATATGTGTTTATCTCCCAAGTTGCTACTGCTTAGGCTTACTCAAGTCATGAGGAAGTTCTTGGTGGGAGGAAGAAATAGGTATCTCAAGAAATAGGAGAGGTAGTAAGCCCTCCTGGAGAACAGAAGGCATAAGTGAAGAAGCTTTGAAGAGAAGAAACAGATTTATTCTGCCAGATCAACTAGGGTATCTGGCATGTGGCCTTCAGACAGGTACATGTGCGGGCTGCTGTCACAGCTGTGAGTTCAGGAGCCCATGCAGTATCTTATGCATCTTGATGTATCTAATAGTGCCATGCTTTTTAAAAACCTGCACAAACTAACACTACTGGAAAAGCAGTAAGTTTTAAGATGCCATTTTCAGAGGCTTCATGAGCAAATACCCTTTTTTGCCAGACCAGTCCTCCAATTCTATTCTCAAGGCATATGGCAGAGTGGACTGTGTAGTTATTAAATGAATCTTTTCATTGCCCAGCCAAAATTCTGTGGTGTCATCTGGAGACAGATGTCCAAATCCTTCCTTGTATTGAACCCAATTTCTCCGGAAGTTCTCACTCCCATCCAATCTCTGTAAAACAACAACAACAAACCTCAAAAAAAACCAACATGTTATGTACTTCAGGTAAGCAAATGAAAACAGCACTCAATGCAATATACTTCCTTATGATAATAATACCCTAGTGACATACCCTCTGTAATACTGTCCAGCCGTTGCCATATGTGTCAATCTCACAGTAGACTAGGAATGACTGCTTAGCTTTTTGAGGCTTGATGAAGTAAAGACCACTTTTTCTGGCACCTTTATTTGCAATATCTTGACAATCTGAAGTAAAGATATTCAAAGGATTGTTACTAATCTAGCTGTAGTTCTATCCTCACATTCTATCCTCACATTTGATATAGTAACTTTCTCAATGTAAGAGGTTCAGTTAATTCAAATATTGTTTCGAAATTTGCTGTTTAGTCTAAGTGTTAAAATGTCATTGCCATTTAAAAAAAAAAAAAAAAAAAAAAAAAGAAGGTCACAGGACCTGTGTAATATGAGAATGTTCATTTCACCTGGAATTTAAGCAACTTACATGTAGAATACAGCCATAGCACCAATTTCTACAGCAACAAAAACAGCAATTCTGGAGCTAAATTTTTCCAGGTGAATCAGCAGAAATGTGAATCAGCAGAAATGTGATCATAAGTTATCTTCCTAAAATTGATCCAAGCATTGATTCCAAAACTTGCAATCTTGCATTTTTGCACAAGTCTATAGCCCTTAAGATCAAAAGAACCTCATCACTGCAATGCCAACTGGTACTTGTAACTGAATCAAACCTCCACCATACAAGAAGCATTTAATGCACCTCTTCCAGTTGTCTCCTGTATTTCAGCAGTATCTTTGCATGGTTCCTGGCAGTGTGACTCAAGCTGAGAAATCTTCTGTTTCAGTTGTGTGATCTTGTTGCTGTTCATTATATGCATATCTGTCAACTGTCTGGAGAGAGAGACATAAAAATGGCTTGTTCTTCAGCTGTGTCTTACTGACAGCAATACATGTTTACCTGCACATTCGCCTGACTGAGATAGCATGCATAGTTCCCTGCAAAAGGGTTGCTTTTCTTAGCACTGGTATGTAAAGTTGAGTAAAACAGCCAAAATGGGAATGTACATGCTTAATCTCTTGTAAAACCTGACTTGCCTGTAATCAGCAAAACTCAAACCACCAATTAATACATGATTGTAATGCTGTGGAATGTTTTCTTTTGCTCTCCTTAGCAGATTATAAATTATTCTTCAGTAAGTATGCAATTTTACATAAATTATATAAACTGCGTCAATGATCAGAATGTTTAAATCGTATTTGATATAATGCTATAGAAATAGATATTTTGCTACATTCAGGCCAATAAAAATAGCCTCAAATTTTAGAAAAGTTAATGGTGTTTTCAATTCTATTTTCAGTGTTGGTTTACTGAAGACCACCACTGAGTTTATAATAACTTATAAATTATACCTACGGAACTGAGCTGATTTTCTCATATATATGCAGCAAAATTAGAGTAAATGATTGTACAAATACTTCATACACTATACAAACTCATATTAATAAAATCTCCATAGCTTATAAAAAAAGGAATTATCAATGTCTAATGCAGCTAAAGAAACACAAATAAAACCATTGCCAGGCTTCCTGACATTCTTATCTTGTACTCGCACATTTAATAGATAATGCCGATGAACGGAGAATGCACTCTCAGATCCTCATGATTGTTATGTGTCTTGTAAGGGAACTATTAATGACACTGTCTAATGGTCAACATAACCACAAAAACACTTTTTGAGAAGGCCTTAACTGGTGTTAGTAAAAGAGGAGAAAGAAAATAATTTGGATTATAGAGCGCTATGAAAGGTGGAAGATACCTACTGTATAGTATTTTCATGAGCCAAAATAGTGTTTTCATATCTGATAATTTCTTCAATTATTTTCTTGGACTTTTGAGTCAAATGCTCAATAGATTCTGTAGAACAGACAAAGGTATGAAATTATTGCAGTTTGGCAAATTAGAAAAACAAGACAGTGACAATTTGTTCAATTGTGTAGTTTTTTTATATTCTCACGTGGTAGTGTCTGCTTCTCTGAAGGATAGATGGTTTTGATGTGTTGAATCAAATATTCTATTGATCCTGTGGAGTTAGTAGCTTGCTGCAGAAGTCTTTCAATTTCTAGCAGTTCACCATCCGTAATGAGACGGTATTTGTTAAAGAAATCTGAAATGCCACAAGTTGTGGGGCAGTAGCTACCCTAAAGAGAAAAGAATAATAATAGATACTGTTTCAGTAGCAAAAATGGACAACAGAATATTTGGGCAGGAGAACAATTTGTACAAATGATTGCAGGGAAAAAAAGCACAGACACTTCCCTATAGAGAGGTTTTAGTTTCACACTGTATATATATCCACACAAGGAAAGAAATTTGTACATGGTGTTACTCGTAGCATCTTTAATATACTTTTATCAGCAGCATAGGCTACTTCCTCAGCAGATGTTTACCTTTACCAGTCAGGAACGGGTTTAGGCACAGTGCATTTAATGGCCTTTGAAGCTAACAATGAGGATCTAATGAAACTACAAATGGCAGTTACTAAGTGGTGTAGGCAGGCTTTGACTAGACTCTTAATGTAAGAGAAGATGGATCTGATACTTACAAATCGCTCATCTAATATGCAGCAGTTTTCTCTGGTAGCAATGTACTGAAGAGAAGAAACAAGACCACTTTCAGTGAGTTTTCTCCAGAAGAATTCTCAGCACTGACAAGTGCTAACACTCTTCACCTTCACTTACCGCCATGCTGGTGGAGAAGAGCAGGGAGAGGAGATGCCCCAGAGGCACCCATCTGCCTGGTTTTGGCCCCATCTCACTGGGTGCCATCTGTACTGTCAGCAGCTGAAAGTGTTCTCCCCAGCAGCCGAGGCAGCACCTTTATGGGCTGCCAGCTTTGGCCCCAGAGCAGGGCAGCAAAGGTTTAAGGGAGCAGTTGGAGATGGGGGCGGGCACGGTGAGGTAGCGGGAAGAGGTGGAGTAGGGGGTGATGTGGATTCCCAGAATTTGCACGCATCTCTTACTCCTCCCATTTGCAGAACTTGCTTTCCATTTATCTGCTTTATCTCTGTTCCAGCCAGGTCTTAAAGGAGGCAGAAAGGTGAAACAAGGTGTGCAGAAGCTGTAACACAGGCGTAAGCAAATGCACACATGGCTTCTGGGTGGGGGCAGGCAGAGTAGTCACTTAGCTAGCATAGGGAAAAGAAGAGGTAACTACCTAATTACATGCAAACACCTATTCATAGCCTAAAGTTAAATATTAAGAATATTTCGTGGTTGTATAGTACCTTCCTTCCACAAAGCAGAACATACTTTTCAAAGGCATTCAATATCATTCTTTCTATTTGGCAGATGACAAAACTCAGGCAGAGGGAGTTACAAGACCATGTCAGGCAGTGGAATATCTGGATGAACAGCCCATGGTCTCCCTCACAGGCAGTGAAAACACGAATCTTCTCTGCCCTCTAATTTAGGAAGTCTGCGTGAATGACTTGGATCTAAGCTGCCTTGCTGGGAGCTAGACCTGCCATCCCTGGATCAAACAGCTTTCCTTTCCAATCACCACAAATTGGGAAAGAACATTTGCAGTAAAAATTCTGTCTCCAGGGATGGTGATTAGTTTCAAGTTTGTGTGTGTACTCTGCCAGAAACTGGGTCAGGTTAAATCACAGACGTCCCCTCCAGGGCAGATGGGTACATAGCGTTTGGGACAGAATACATGGATTACAGAATGCAACTCAGGCATCCCTTGTTCTTTCACAGAGTAAAGACCATCATCTTCTCCTTTATCACTAAAAATAATCCACATGGATCTGAAACTCTTTCAAGAGAATACTTCATCATGGAACATGGTAAAATTTGTCTAGCATCCCTAGATAAGAATTTCAGGATTCAGAAAAGATGACAACAATCAGTCCTGACAGAGAGTTATACTAGTTAATTTTGAGAAAATGTTCCTAACGTTTTAGGATTAAAATGTGACAATGGCTATGATGAAATAATTTCAATCTATAATTAAATAATTTTTGCTAAAGTTACCAACATTTTACATAGCAACAACAAAACTTAATTGCTGTAGATAGTTGGCTAATTGGGTCTGAAAAACAAGACGATCATTATGAATTTTCAGTGTAGTTCTTGTCTTACATAAAATTATCACCACATAGATCTACATTCATGACTGAACCAATCTAAACAATTTATTTAATGATTACCACATATCTTTATGCTGTATTTGTATTTTTGGTTGTAACCTCTTGTACTTCTTAGCAAAATATGTAAATATTTAAGCCTCACAACATTTTTGTTTGTTTTACTGATTACATGGTCGCGGTGTAGCCTTGAATAATTAATCCTTTCATATCTTTGCTTCCTTATTTTTCCTTCCATTAATTCACATTGCGTGGTTTTGAAATGATTTTTTCCCACTTTTCATTAGGTCAAAACCAGCATGAGTTCTAATGTGAAACGTCAGGGTGGTCTTCTCCTCCCTTTTGTACCATTTTCTCGTTTAATTCTGGCAGCATAAAGCTGACCCATTCACAAAACAAATGTGTTAGAGACCTGATTTTACCTTTTAGTGTGCCCAACATACGTTAGCTCTGTTGTTCTTCTGACCAGTTTTTGTTTTTCTTTCCGGTAAGCCTGTTTGCTGATTTGCTAACAAATGAGGAATGATTAATTCCACACAGGCAGAATGAAGAGTTCTCAACTTCAGTATAACATTTCCTCACAGTTTATTTTTTGAGTGGGTGGTAAAATCAAATCAGCATTTGTTTAAAAGTGTCTTGTTCAACTCAACTAGTATTTGATTAGTATTTTTGTCAAACAGCCACTGGAAAACTATCCAGTGCCTTCCTATTACTCACAGTAAATCATAGAACTACAGAATAAATATGCATGTATTTGTAAATCAGTTCCTGAACAGCAGATTATTCTTATGACTGCCTTTGGAAAAAAACAATTTTCCAAATATATGACTCATACATACATGTCTTAAGGATCTAATGTGAAATTTCAGCTCATAAAATCTCAGAAACACTACAGTGATACAGTACATTTTTGTTATTGTTTTAATGGAAATGTGAATGTAAAAATAAATACAAAAAATAAATGTTAAAAACCTCAAGAAGTAAATATCGAAAAAGAAAAAGCCTATTTTGCTTTGCAACCTATCATGAATATGCACCGTCCTGCTTCTACTACTAATAAGCTTCTTTGCTAGGTCAACAAATGACCAAGTGATAATTAGGATAAGAAACAGAGATGGTTAAAAAGCTGTCTAGTGCTGATGCTATGCTTCTGGTATGCTAAGAAACAAACTGCTTTACAAATAGCAAAGTGAAAATGAAAAAAAGGAAAAGGTTCAGTAAGTCATCTTTCTCTTTCAATATTTGAGTCTTAGGCAAAAGGCAAATGAAAACATTTTTTGCCAATTCAACAGTCCACTCCATGCAATCAGGTACTCTTTCAACCTGAAGAGAAATGCCTAGAGGATTTGGATCTGTAAATATCAGCTGCCAGTTGCTCTGCATGGGAGAGGCTCTTATTTCTTTTCACTTATGAAATCAGCACAGACATGGGCAATGCTTCTATTGAAATGAGGCTGCAAAGAGTTCTGTTCCCTAGAAAGTTGAGCAAGGAAAAATATGAAATCCACATCATTCACAGAATGGTCTCATGTGGAGTGCTTTGGAAAAAATACAGAAGATATTTTGCTGCATGCACACCACGGATACAGGAATGATACTTGTGTTTTCTTGCTTCTAGGTTTTTTCAAGTTTCAGAGCACAGGATGTTATACTTCAACACATTAAAAATCCAGCAAACATACTGAAAGCCCCTAAACCATGAGCTGGGATTAGTTAAAAATCACTATTGGGCCCTGAGCAGCTTGTGTCTTAAATAGGGGTTACTAGGTGCAACGTTGCAAATTCTCTCCCTTTACTGATTTACAGAGACCATTTTCAGCTGCTGATACACTTAGAAAAGGTTGGCTTTTAGACTATCTGCAAGAGAGAGATTGCAGTGTATGCTTTACCTTGAAGGGAAGAGCAGTGAACTCCATTTGTTAAACAAAAGCATCCCACTAATTTGTGGGAATAAGATAAGTAATAAATTCAAATATTTGCTGAATATTTTGTAATTTGTTGAGAGGACAGAACCTCAATAAATTAAATAGAACCTCTTTTATAAACCAAAATATCTGTTGGTATCTGCCGATAGCTTTGTTTTGGAGAGGAACTTATTTGTGGTGGCATTAACAGACACATAGCAAAAATGTAATATGTTTCACAATAAAAATTTAGCCTGTGAAATGCACTGCTTGTACTTTCTTGCTTGTACTTTCTTGCAGGCAGAGGAAACCTGACTGCCAGAAAAATCCCATAGAAAACTTATTTGCTTAGGAACAATGTAGTCTGCATTGCCTACCCTGACATCCTGATAGTAATTCAGGATGATGGTAGGAGAAGGATTAATCTCACATTTCCTTTACACATCACGTGTGCCTCACGCCAATGCACAAATCTCTTTACAGAGAGGGAAGCACAGGCCTAAATCTGAGCCATTAATGGCACTAACACAGTAGAAGTAAATACAAGCATTTAGAGTCACTGAATGAAACAATGAATGTTTGAACTATGATCAGGAAAATAATGATATATTTAATTTTTTAAATCAGAACCTTTATCTTTCTCCAACACAAAAACTAAAGCCAAGTTATTTTCCTTCTCACAATTTATGGAAGAAAAATGTGTCTTACACGCTGTGCATTAAGTAACAGAGCAAGTGGATGTAGGTCCTTTCCACACAAGAGAACTATGGCGTTTAATAGTATTAAGCTTTATCCCTTACCCAGCAAAGAGAAGCTTTTACTTGTACCTCTGCACTGCTCAAAGGCTTGTTGCTGACTGTCAGCTTCACTCCAAATCACACAGTGCCACCTGACGTCCTCAAAGAGCAACACACCTTTTCTACAATTTGTGAAATCACTGTGAAGCCGAAACCTCAACATTACGGGACAATGCTTCCCACATCTTCTGTAGAAAAGATCAGTGCAATGACTTGCCTCTGCTTTCATCAAAATAACCTCAATCTCGTGTATAAACTGATGATCTCAGAGTCAATTGTCGCTGCTCCTGATGGAGATGCTGGCGGGGAACTGTGGAAACACTGTATCACTGCTCAGTAGTATCAAACCCCAAATACTGCACTTGAAACTGCAAGAAAGGTGGCGCAGAACAAACCAGAAAACACCATAGGCTGCCATGTGTCTCCTGTTCATCTGTGCTTTGAATACTGTGCTTCTTGTCCCTACACACCAAAGTTGATGTTAAACTGGAGAGGGTCCAGAAACAGGTAATGGACAAGGATGGTCATGGGTTTGGACCTGCTTCAGCAGGGGAACAGTGAGTTAGCTGGAAGAAAGAAAGGATTTTTTTTTTTTTTTG